>JBBPOD010000946.1:0-12728 GCA_038091255.1 Tylopilus intermedius | reverse complement strand
AATGTTAGCGGGTTGCACTCGGAAAAGGTACGTTCGAAGCGCGTGTGCGATTACCAGATAGGCCTTGACATGATCCGCAGGCTATCCGTGGCTTAAAACCACTTTGGTTTGTGGGCAGGCTTTTTCGCTGGTCATGCTCGACTAGGAGGGCAACTGATGTTATTGACCCATCTGATTTTGATCCATGCTTCGCTCAGAGGGTCTTTAACCCTCAGTAGACGATATCGTGAGTTGAATAACTCTCTATGGACTGCTTGTATGACTGTCGCTGGTCGTCGTCCATCAGGGTGTTCAATATGGATTTACGTTGAAGACGCGGTACGTTTTACTCGTTCCTGATACCCAGATAAATGGCTCAACCCAAGACTTCACGAAGGGGTTCTTTGTCTACGCTACAAATGTTCGGCACTCGGTGAATAGAACTTTGCGGCAAACACCATAGGTATGACTTGCAAACGCCACAAATGCACCCGTAGAGACGGTAGACATCTCCAACAAGATTACTGAGAACCATATGCTTTCCTTGTCTGAACACTCCGAACTATCGTGAGTTCGAGGTTGCCCCCTTCACAAGATCGGCTGATGCACCACAACCAGCACTACTAGGAAAGGTCTGTTTGAACTGGGTTCGCAGAGGCCACTGGCCACTTGCGTCGTCACCCAGTTCAAATTTATGTAAACCAAGGCATGGTCCCGACAAGGGCTGTATCACTGTACGCGGGCGCAATCATGTCAGCAGTAACGTCGCTACTTAGCCCCAATACACCATTTCTGTTCCACCGCCACCTGATTTGGATGGTATCCGCCTACCAAGCATCCAGGCGACCAATGCGGGTCCTAGCTGGCCATTTCAAGCTGTGAACCATAACCCGCAACGAGGCGGAGTACGTTGACTGTGGCTGAGGATATTGATATCTTGTAGCGCTCTGGCCGTGAAATGGTCAACCCGTGCCACGCAGCGCCGAAATTGATTATACAGGTGCGTAAATGGCACATTCGCCTGCGATCCTTGCATTCACTATCGAATTCCTGGTGTCGTTGGCTGGTTGGGTGTTTCTATAAAAACAGAGGCGACCAGCACGGACCTGCTTTAATTGTCATTCTAGGCTGACGCGCCGATGGAAACAAAAACTTCATTGGTCCTTTAGTGGCATGCCACATGCCAACAATGACTAGAAGAGAGCTCTCCGCTGAGGGTACTTACATGATATATTAGCCGCTCGGGCTGTGGATCCATGTCCTTATAAGCATCTACATGGCCTAGCGGCAACACTGCCTCCTGTTAGAGACGATTCAGGCCGCATGCCAGTCATTCATCCGGCCTCTGGCTGCCTCACAGGACGCCTGAAGTAGAAACTTCGCAGAGCTTCCAAGGGGTTTCTGCTCTCAGCGTCATTGGGAATGTTCACCGGCGATGGCGGACGCTCGTAGAACTTTGGGTGGGGAAAAAACCGGTGTGGTGGCAATGAAGAGAACCGAGTTTCTCCGCCTAGCTTAAACGATCGGTCAACAGATCGGGTTACGAATCGGATTACTGGAACAAGCTACAGTACTATAGGCATGCAGAAATGGAAGAAGACTAGCGTCTACAAACGTTCTAAGATGATCGAATCCCGAAGAGGTCCACAAATAACACATCAATGCCAAAACTCTGTCCAAAAAGGAACGGAAGGAAGCGTTCACTGACAAGGAACGCGGTGCGCTGGATTCATAAGCCCCAGGTTGAGCCACCAAACCCCGTCGCGTGATGATATCCATACACCCCACCAATACTTGCGGTCACCTAGCACGTCTGCCCTCTTGAAACCCTGCCTTGCCTCCCATCCCGGAAGTGCCATGCTCTCCCGACACCGCTCGTAATATGCATCCGTCAACCGATGGTAATTGCTCGAATGCAAATTCAAAATGTACTGCACCTCCGGGTATGTCAGGGGGATCTGAAAATACTGATAGATAGCCTCAAGCAGGTCGTGTAACGTCACTGGCTCATTGCGATCGATGAAAACGGGTCCCCAGAGGGTGGTCATGTAGCCAACGTCGCACGTTACGACGATCGTGGACGCATTTGTGTGCGTGACCGGATGTTCCGAGATATTGGACATGTCGACGACAACATGATTAGGCGTCAGACGCTTTGCCGTGGAAGGGTGCTTGGTGACATTCCAGTCAATGAGCGGGAGATTGGCATTGTTTGGGTTCGGAATGATATGTGGGGAGAGACGGATGGGGATATCGCGGGCCCAGTCCAACGGAGGCCACGTTCCAGGGGTCCATTGGGGCATTGTGCCTGGGAGTGGATGGCCACCTGTAAGAGTGACTGCCGACCAGGGACTGAGTGGATGAGAGAGTGATGGATTTGGTTGAGGGTGAGGACTCCAGGCCAGATGGCCACTGGCAGTGGGGATTACCCAGACGTAGTGGTGAGGTGCCCATGGAGGTAATTGCGGGGGGTGGGACCACAAAGAAACGCCACCGTCTGATGGCGTTGGATTAACTTGCTGATCTGGAATTTTGCCAGTATTAAAACATCAGCCGAGTGCAAAAAAAACGCGAACAAAGAAACGCTACCTGTATCGGCGCGAATACCAGGATTCCCACCACCTGGGAAATGATCGGGGTTCCGTGGCTCCGGACGAGTTTTCCGACGGCGAAGCATACAGCGTGGGCCCACGAAGATTGGGCGAGCTGCCCTGAAGCACCCCCACGGCAGGTTGGAAGTACTTCGAGAAAAGACAGGGGAAAAGGTGGAGTGCTCTCTGAAACTGCCTGTGTCAGGCACGTTGAGTGCGTTCACCTCCGACGCTTCGAAACCGGGTACCTCCTCTAGACGATAGTTGCGCATCATATCCTCGATGGCTTCGCGGATCGCGTTGGGATCGAGGCCTCTATGGCCGGCCGCCATCGCCACATCGTGCCAGAAACGTTCTCGCAGAGAGGGTTCTGGAGGCATTGACGAGCAGAATGACGAATATATGCGCGGAAAAGCGGGTGACTAGTGGTTTGGTATCATGGATGGGTGCGCGGGCAGCACTTGTGCACCCTCTAACGAGTTGAAGAGTGGATGCCTTGTTTACAGGAACAACAGCAAGATATAAGGTTACTTACGAGCAGAGCGTCAGCTGGACCCACAAAACGGCTCTTTCGAGCAGCCGCTTCCCTCCGGTGGCTCAAGCATTCCAAAAGTGTACGAACCCGTCTAGACAGCATTGTACACTACAAGGCCAACTGTGTCAGCGTGCACCCTCAACGCATGATGCTGTTCAACGCCATGGTCGTAGGGAAGGTGTACAGCGGGCGGATGATTTTGGTTAGCAAGAACTTAAAAGAGTCTCGTTCTGGCCGCAATACAAGCATAGTTGCCATCTATGGAATTTCGCGGAGTTTTCCCACCGATCGTTGCAGTCCGTCTACATGAGGCCATCAGCGTCGCGTCATGCATAATGCCGAGTATAGCAGCTCCGAATATCGACGTCGACACAATGCTAACATACGCCTTCTGAAGAACCCGTGAAGAACCGATTCGTCCGTCCTAATTCTGGACAGCATCTCATGCACCGAAGTTTCCTGGTCCTTGAGGAGCATCCGCACTGGTGCCTCCGATGGAACCCTTATCTCCAGTCTGAGAGGTCTGACTCTGAGAGGCTGGGCACGGACACGTCATTATCGTGAGGTCGGGATAATGGGACAAGCGCACTTGTTGGGACCTGCTTAGCACCCGTCTCCGAGTCTACTAGTAGACTCTCTGTAGCAGATTGATTCGGGACCCGACTCTGACCACTCTGCTCTTGCTGAGTCGCCTCTGGTTCAGCCTGCCGGTTCTGGACTGGCGAGGGAGGTGGAGCCGGTGTTGGACCAGGTGCTGTCTCTTTTACAGGTTGCTCCTGCGGCTGTTCGCCTGCCGTGCCCTCGGCGTGGGACTCCGGTGCGGTGGTCGGCGCTCGCAGCCCTTTCATTCGCGCAATGCCCTGTTCGATCTCGGTTTTACCTTTGGCCACGATTTCTTCGTCCTTTGCTTTGGCCTCTGCCGAGCCCGAGGCGGACTCGAACGCGCCCATTACTGATCCACGGAAGTCCTCGCCGATACCTAACGCCCAGGTGAGCATGTATCGTATTTCAACGGAAAGGAGATGGCGTGCCATGAACAATGTGTGCTGCACCCCTGCACATATCCGAAGTACGCTACGTTCAGCAATATACCATGGCAACGCATGAAACGGCGCACTTGATCCTCTCCCCTAGACTGGAATGTTTTTTCTCGGTGGATTCGGGTGTAGACATGACTGTTCGTTCTCGAGGCGTATCGACCCCTCTGCATGTTTTATACAGGCACGTGCTCACGATGATGTAGCGAATGACGTCGTGGCGCTGAGTGAGTTGGCTCCGATGATGCAACGTGCCCCTAAGGCATGGCGGCTCCCTTCTGCGGAGATAATCTACACTAACACCGTTTATGTCGTCACTGATGACGCGTATCTTAAAGCAGAAGCACGTGATTTACTGATCGAAAATTTTCTTGATGCATCAGACCGCCGCCATCTGCTTCCACGCGAACCACCGTTGATGCAGATGCAACCATCTCAAACGTGGGGAAACTCTTATGATAGATCTGCGTTGTGAGGTGACCCGCTCAGCAGTGCTGGCAATTTCTAAGCCTGGGGTTACCCTGACGGCGGGTTGGCCCATCACCGAGGAAACAGATCTGTGCTAAAAGCATGTCTAACTTGACAGAGCGCTTTTTAGTGGTTGTACAACGTTTTGTTTCTTTTATTGTCTACATTGCTTTATCTATTACAAAACCCTTCCAAGCAAAAGAATTACAATGCGAGCCAGAACTAGGAAACAATCGAGAGCGAAAGGAACTGGCGGAGGTGAGGAAAAAAACAAGACGATACTAAAAGGTATAATGATAGGAACAATAAACGATGCGGGGATGCTACAGTGTGTCCAAGATTCTTGTCTTGCTTTTATGATTTTTGTGAGTGTCCAGTGTCGTCACAGAAAACGAGAGGGGAGAAAAAAATACGGTATAAGGATAACTCTCCTCGGACGCTGCTCAAGCGAGGTTCAAAAACCAGGCATCAGGGCCGACCTTGGTGCTCGACAACCCCATGAAACGTGTTCGGCCCCGCAAGAAGTCCACCCGCTTGACACCTTTCTGGTATTGCTCGTCCGCGGCCTCTTGGGAAGACGCACGTCCACACCGGTTATGGAACGCAATGGACACCTGGTCTTTGAGTGCTTGCGTGGGTAGTGTGTTGTACTCGGATGGGAGCACTGGGTGTCGAAGGAAGCAGTAGAGTGCTTCGAGGAGGTCTCGGACCGAAACGTAATGTTTCGCGGGCGGGATGGTTAGCCGCCATGGGAATTGGTCAATGTGGAGCGTCATAGTGTGCATGCTGGGCTGCGTTGCGGGTTCGTCGAGCACACTGGCGGGAAGGCTCAGGGGGGATGCGTGTACGTTGGGTGCGAGCGTGTGAGGCTGAAGGGAGGTGTCGTAGATGATGGGAGGTACGTAGGGATGGAAGGCGAGGAGAGGATGAATTGCAACGGGCCCATGAGGGAGAGGGAGCGACAGGTAGTTGTTCTGAGGAGGGGTGCAAGGCCCCGACGAGTCGCCCGAGGAGGGGAGTGACGAGTCAGAGAGCGCCGGGGAGGGAGTCGACTTGGGGGAGTAAAAGATGTTGTCATCATTGAAACGGACTTGTTTTCTAGAGGCAGACATCTTGCGAGTTGCGAAAGCGACGCGACCGTGACGGCGGCGGCGACGACGGCGACGGAAGGCTCTTTGGATGAGAGCCTTGAGACGGAAAAAAAAAGTGGACGTTGGTGATGTGTGAGAATAGATGATCGTTGTGGGGGAAAGTTGGTAACTGAGGTTAGATCTTCGGGTCGGGGGAAGCACTGGCTATATACCTCGTCTGTCGTCGGGGGCGCAGCCGCCGCTGAATTATGAGAGCATTGCCGCGGTCCCTGACACGAAGATGGGAGATGACTTGGGCACAGTTCGGTTGACTCGTACTGCTTTCTGACCCGCCCGCCCACGAAAATGATTCCTTATCAAGACCGGAGGGGACATATCACCGCACAGCAAGGCTAGAGTGTCCGGAGGCCGTCCCCCCGCACGGCACCGAAAATCGATATCTGCCAAGAATATCCCGGGCGCGGGCCGTTGCAACACGTCGCTGCGAAGTTTCAGCTCAGACTCACACACGACCACATATGTACCTCAATTGGAAACGCGACTACCAGAAGGCGTTGTTACCCGGATCATCTTGGGGCAGTCGATGTTCATGGTGGCAGTGTCAAACGATCTGCCAGTTCCTGAGCTACAGAGTGAGTAACTTGGTCAACACTGCCTGTTGTCGTCACGAGCACAAATAACTGAGCGCAGATTGGCAATATTTGCCACGTATAGTCGATGATTCTGTCACTGTGTGTCACTGGAGCGGAGACTCCCGAGTCGGTGTGACTCATCGTCGTCATTGCTAGTCCACGCTGGCCGACTGCGGCCCTCCGTTGTACACTTTGTGGTTACCGCCGCAGCACCATGCTGCCTATCCCAATCGGGTAGCAGCAGCACACCTGCTGGTACCTTCTCCAAACGCTGCATGTCGCATAGAACGGATATCCGCCGAGTGGTTGTCTAATTTCAGCTTCATAGGTGCGACCACCCATGTGGTCCAACGGAGTTATTCGGATCCAGTGTCGCTCTCGGCTTGACCCCGGACTCCTCTTGACTCATATCGGCAGGTACTGCTGGGATCTTTTATCTTAGGTATGCCGTCATTCTATAGGGTGTCATAGGATGCCGACCAGGTCGCAGGTCGTTCTCTAAAGACTGATATGCCACTGTCTTCCCAGTCGCTGCGTTGCCATGAAGGTGCAGTTACGCCGCAGTTACGGAGCGCCCAACGATTTGTGACCGGTTACAGCATACATGTTCTTGGTCGACGTTTGCTGACACGTCGGCGCGAGTACGTGGTGGCAGAAGGGCGCGAATGCCGCTCCCAGACGATCATATTTGTCATGATAGCTGGGTCTCCGTCGGCTATTGCCCCCGTCCATTCGCACCGTCCCATCTATGTCTGACGTTTTAGGCTTCCTTCTCACCCCAGGCATGGCGGTCACCCTTGGCTCCTTCCGATCTGGGGGTCATTCTTTCGACGGGGCGCAATCCCTTCCCCTATTTCTGATTATTTTGTTCCGATCGGTATGAGGGTCCCGAAAGGAAGTTTTGGTACATAAATCTGCAGCGCAAATTTCAGTATTACTAATCGCAATGTTCAAAGGTGGTGTGTTTCCGCCGAGTGCCAACCGCCCTTCTGTTCTCGACGAAGATACATCTTTCACCAGCGTCAACAAGGCGCTGCATTCACTAATTTCCAATCCGTAAGATTAGCATGTTGTTAAACAAAGATATCCGGTGCCTTCCTGTGTGGATCACCCACGCAGAGCGATACAAGGCAGTGCAAGTGCATGGTCCTGCGGGGATACAGGACGCTTCCCAGCGTCTGTACTAGTAGGCGCCTCCACGGCATTCTTTTCCCATCGCAGAAATAGCGCTTACACTGCCTCAATGACGTTCTTTCTTGATCTCTGTTGCTTTCCTTCTCGCGCCGCAGCGCATTGATCGTATGTTGACCCTCATTTTGCCAAACTCGGAGCTTGATTTGACTTCCTCTTCTTTCACCACGATAGTTGATGACCTGATTCCATGTTGACATCACGCTTGTCACTCCACGGGTGATCCACGAACTTATATTTGACGTTGACCGAGCACCTCCAACCAAGCGCAGATTAGTTTACTAAACGCTTTTGGTCGCTGCGCTATCATATCCCAAAGAATTCGTCTTCTTGAACGCGTATGATGATCATATATGAACCGCCACATGTGAGCATCGGGGACTGCCCACCCCATCACAACGACAGCGACCTGCTCCACATGCAAACATCGATCCGAGATAGTCCGTGGGGTTGTGCCGGTAAATTGGCGTTCATCCACTCCTTTGTACTAGCGTTGAGATAGAAGACGCTGACAAGAAGATCATGATGGAGGGGGGGGGACAGCCGGTCTCGCTAGCGTCGCAAAAGGCAGCGTTGGCAAGACCGTCAAATTGCTAGGATCACACACTGATATGTAAGTAGTACATAACTACCTAACGTTTAAACCTGGCAGTTTTTGTGATATCTTTTTCTCGTGCATGATGATAAGTACCGAGAAACAAAAGCCAGGATCTACAAATGGGGTGAGCCAGGGACAGCCATCGCGGGGATGCACATTGACAACACCCCAATGCGATGCCCCGTGCCAAAATGCGAGACACGACGCAGCGATATGCCTCTTGCACTGGACTCTGGTGATCAGGAAGGGAGTATTGAGGAGCCTCAAGTGCATTCACGGGGACTGAAGGGAGAGCGTCGTCTGGGTACTTCTTGATTCACGTTTGGGGGGTATCTGAATCGCACCAGGTTATTTACCCCCGACCAGTCCAGTCGACGATCATGATCTTGTTTTTGTCCTATTGGTAATGAACCACGATATTGAGGTCGCGTAGGTCGCCATGCACGAAACCAGCTTCGTGAAGCTCTGATTGTCTAGCAAATGCCATTTATGAGCGATACAGGGAGGGGCCCTGGCGCGTGTCTTGTCGAGTGTGAGGTAATTGGGTGCAAACAGTCTCCGGTCCTTTCTCTTGACAGAATTGGTGTGCCCTGGGTAAATAAGAACGAATGGATTTTATCTAGCTAGCTTGTCGAGTACTGAGCAGGCGTCCACGGAAGATGAGGTTGGCCTGTATTTGTTCCAGGTACTCGAACTTCTGAGAGTGGCTGCCGAGAGAGTACGACATGGCGTAAGGAAATAGCTGGGTTGGGAAGGGGTTATGAGGTGGGTAAGATATTTTGTAATGATCTGAAAGTATCTCCAGTGCATTCTTCATGGCGAGAGAATGGCGCACTACTGTAGTCTGTATATTGGCATTGGAGGGGTAGTGTGGATCATGGAATAAGGGAGCGACCGAGAGTACCTCGATCGTCGGGTGTACATTCCATGCAGCGCCCGCAAAGCCAAGGTAAGGCCCTCACCAGGAACATCTTTCAGAAATACTCAAGGGGAAAGGTACAAAGAACGCACCCAAAAACCAATATTAGAAGACACAGGAAGACTGAAGGCGTTTCGCAGAACTTTTCCTTGAAGGCTTGTTGGTAGTGGAAACATGCTCGAGCATAAGGTTCGGTGCTCACACTTCGAATTTCATTATTGACCTCCCAAAATCCCATAACAACAACCAATGGCGGGGTCCGACAGCTTTCCAACCTGGCAATATTTCGTCAAACTTTCGCAGAAAGCAAGGCCCCATTCCCTGAAGAGTTTACGAACGGCTGGGGCCCGGCATTCCTCCATGGACGTGCCAAACACGGGATGAAGGAGGGTCAAAGGAAGAGGAGGTGCCACGTTACTAATCGATCCCCAGTTGCAATGCAGGGCCCGTTTAGGAACTTTTTGGAAGTCGTGGAATGGCTTGGGTTGGGCAGTGGATGAAGTGACTACCGTAGAGGACTGGTGGATGAAAGCGTGATACGGGTTCGTCGAACGACAATGGACCATGTGCGTGTGCGAGTCAATGCAAATGCGAGCGGGCGTGTGTTCGGTCGGGTGAGAAGGCGAGGTCCTCGACGATATGTGCCTCCGAAGGTCTGACGAACACGCTCACTTCGACTTCTTTCCGCACGTCAACCTTGATGCCAGAGATGGTGCGATGGTGACGTCCAATCAGTGGGTGTCAGTCTTCGTCGAGCACGAAGAACAAGAACCGGTGCGACAAGTAGATCGAGCGGGGTACGCGTCCCGGTGCATGAGTAAGCTGGGTCGCCAAGATCAGCACGAGGCAACAGGGAATAAAGAAAGAAAAAGCAAACTTGGATGGTCTGGGTCCCGACTTCACGCACTACGCATTGCACCTTTTGTACCCTACCAACCACGACCGATCGACCGTCAGGGGAGACCTCGATGCTTGAATGACGACGGTATACGCACGACTGCGAGGGCTGTACAGGTACCGCGGGACGTCCTCTGAGCTTGGTGGCGATTGCATCTGATTCGGGACAGGAACCAGTACAAGTCCGGCGTCAGCGACAGCAATCCATCCTCTCCATTTCGACCCCGCCACTCACCACCTCTCCAACAGCCGCGCGCATCGTCGACGTTGGAAAACGCGGACGACTTGCCCCTCGAGTCCAATGAGAAGCGTCTTCTCATCATGCGTAAACGCGAGGTGGCTGATCAGCTGATGCTTGGCGGTGAAGAGCTTGAGGATGTTGCGTGCCAAGACTCCCCCAAGAGATGTCCTAGATCGACTACTCTGGCAGAAGTGAGGGTGGCCATGTCGCTGGGCCTGATCATTACTATGGTTCTCGCCGGCTGCAGGAGAGGGACTCACCTCATCACGGAAGAGCGCTGATCCTGAGGCCGGCGTTCAAGTTGCACCCAATGAACCAGGATGCGACTTGGCGTACTCAGCCGTGGCGTTGTAGGGTGGGGCAGGCTGTTCCTTGTTGGGACCAATGGAGTTCCCAAAGGAAACGGGAATTGAGACTTGAGGAAGAGAACGCGCAGCAGCTTGGACAAGAATGGATGTCAGGAAGTAGTTGTGCACACATGCGAGAAGTTTTCCGGCATGATGGGTGGACTAGAGGGATCCGTATCGGTCGAAGGAGAAGGTGAGGCAAAGTAATTGTTAGTGGGGAAGAATCGGATGACATCGGCTAAGTACCACATTGTGCCTGCGCCTCCTCACTTGCTCTCAACTTGAGCAGACAACTTGAACGTGTCTGCTCTTTGTACCTCTGCTCGTGTGGATACCCTTGCCTCGCCCTCATCCTCGCCCTCACCTCGCGCTATGAGTACCCTCGTCGCATCCCGCCCTCACCCGACGTGCTCACAACTACACCCCCGCCTCGCCATGCCATATTGTCGTGTCGCCCATATGCTCGGTGAGCCCATCCGGCGCGACCGGCACTTGCAGAGTTTGCCACGTCAGCGCGGTGGGTTCGGATGGTCTGTGGGACGTATGGGATCGCTGCAAGGGGGCTTGGATAGCTCAGGCACGTTCGTCATTGTGCGCACTGGCAGGCGCTGCTCGTGCTGATCCACCTGTTTCTCAACTAGCGCACCCGTTTCGACTTGTTTCTAGTCACGGCGTGCTTCTGGCCACCATTCCTATCGTATACAGTTCCATCGCCATCGATTTCGCGCTTCCAATTGCGCTCGACGCTCTCGACTCGGCCTGGTCACCTTCAGTACCTCCTGGCCCTCTATCTCGATATTGCGCGTTCGTTTCGACGAGGCGCTCGTTTTCCCAGTTCCAGGGACGTATCCCACTGATTTGTGCGCCGTCTACAACCTTTGCGCGGTCTGAATCGACCACGACGACCCTCTTCACCTCCAACACGCTCTCTGGACCTCCTAGCCCTATCTCGACTCTGCGCATTTGTTTCAGCGTCGCACGTGTTCTGCTTATGTTTGGGACTTCCCTGGCAAGTGTAGACGTCGTCTGGCACATCCGTTTCGCGTTTCGGATCGATGGGCGCGTCTAAAGCCTCCCAAGTAAGTACTAGTATCTCGTCCTCACTCTGCTCGGAGCGTTTGAACTCGCATTCTGACACCTTCTGCGCTGACTTAAGTTGGTTCCTATGGTCCTCATTACGTTTGGGTACTCCCGACGTGTCCGTACCACTGCCCAGGTCCTGTAGCTCGTCTCGAGCTCCCCTAGGTAGGCATTTCTGACTTCTTCGTCCCAGATGTTTGCTGACGCGTTCTGACGTGTCCCAGAGTTTCATTGGCACATACCCAGTGCCCTTGATGTGTACTGACACTCCCGGCGCGTCCATGCTCGTATCTCGGCCTCTCCTCGAGCTCGAGGCTCTGGGGTTCGTCCGATCGGTTCGCTGGCTCCTCAGTGTTGGTGATGGGTCCGGAGGACCTCCAGGTACGTCGTCGACGGCTGCTTCATCGCACTGATCGTTTTCGTCAGTTCTTGTCCTCGACCGTCCGCGTGCCAACCTGAACGCGCTCCCCCCCGATTGACGTTGCGGGGTGCGTTTCAGTGCTCTTCATTTCGACCTCGACGTCTCGGCACGTTCCTACGGCTTCCCCGACCTTTACTTCGCTCTCGCTTTCGCATGCGGAGCATCCGTTTCGGTTGTCGCTGATACCGCTGCTTGGGTCAACGAGTACGTGCGCAGGGCTGCACGTCGCTTCGTGCAACTTGTCGAATGGTCTTCTGGGATAACCTTAGTCTGACGACCTGTATTATCCAACCGTAAGTGGCCATGGATGATATAGTCCGTTTTCTGCTCCTCGAACGTTCGGTCTGGTTCCAAATTAATTGTGATTCGCTGAGGTATACTGCCAGAAGTATGTTCAACTCTATTTTGAAGAAGAGCTATGGACGAGGGGCGAGGATCATGTATCATACAGTACTAGTACATGTCGAGAGACAACACAGAAGAAAAAAGTTGTGTCTGATTTCTTTGCAAAAAATGGTCTACCCCCTCTCTCCCCGATAGTGGTAGAGCACCACACCCTGCAACCGGTCGAGAATTAAGCTCAGCACTTGATTGGACGACGCAGTTCCGTATAGCAAGTAATCAGACCATTCACCGTCATCAATAAGCCTGAGTTTGTCTTGGGGCAGTACGGTATGGAACCTCGCTTGCTTAGGGATGTC
>JBBPOD010000945.1:0-12731 GCA_038091255.1 Tylopilus intermedius | reverse complement strand
TCGTCTACGGGGTGGTGACCGCGATCGCGACCGGTCCCTTGGTCTCGAGGAGGCTAAGCTTTCCTCTGTCTTCTCAACCTGGGTATGCTTCTTTGCAGCACCTTCAAATTGTGCCATCATGTCGTCCACCTCCTGCATCAGCGCGTCCTTGGTTACTTCTTGGTCTGGCAAAGAAAGGCCGGGGAAAAGGCGCTTCTGCTTGTCCGTCTCGATTTGACTGTGAGCATTGTCGTCAGGCAGGATGTTTGCAAGTTCTTTTGAATTCTTTTTGTGTTTCGGGTGCAAGCTGAGGATGAGACGGTCGATATTTTCGATGGCAGAGTCAGGAAGACCGGCGCCGTTAAGGTTGTCCTTGAACTCCTTGAGAGAGCCCGACTGCTCGTGAAGATTGATGACGAATTCTGCGAGTACCTTGTCATTGACTTCGATGTAGTTGTATACCTCCTGCGTTACTCTGGCGATGAGGGAAAGGAGTTCGAGGTTGTACAGGTCGTCTGCCATGACCGTGATGGTTTGCGGCAAGGATAAGCCGCTGACGTAATCATTCCAGATACGGAAACAGCGAGGAGCCGATGACGACGCGCCCTCGCCTTCACCTTCTCCTTCCGAGTCGTCCTCACGATGACGACGGTGCACCCTCGTCCTGTCTCTGTCCCTCATCCACCTCGCGACGACCCAACGATGCGACGAGCACGACGAGCGTGACAATGTGACGACCACGACAAGGACGCACCCTCACCCTCATCCCCACTCTCTGACTTCGAGCCCCTCGTCCTTACCCGCCTCGCAACAACAGCATGATGGCTCGGACCATGCCAGCGACGACGCGATGACACGCATGGCACCCTTACCCCGGGCCTCTCCCTCCCACGTCCTCACTCACCTCACGGCGACAACACAAGCTCGCATACAAACGTGAACGCGAACGTAGAGCAGTCACGGTCGCGCACCCTCCCATGACAGAACCCGTCCCCACAAGCTCCGGGTACGGGTTTTGCTGTGGGTCACAACAATATATTTGGTGACCTGTGCCCGTACCCGTGCAGTCCCTATCGAGCGGCGGAAGTTAGTCTCAATGCTCGTGGAGTCTAAGTCTAGCTGTGCCGTAGAACAGCATGCCGTCCAGCCCTAGGATCTGCACATGAGCAATGAAATTGTTTTCAGACATAGTACTAGACCAACATCATGTGAAAGATGAAAAGATCCGTATTGGGTGTTGCCACGGATTAGCCTTTACCAGTAGCGGCGCTGACGCACCAAGTCCCCGACTCCGGATCCACTGCAACTCACAAACGTGAAATGCTGGCAATTGTACACATAAGAGGTTCTCTGCACATTCGAATCCCTACTGTCACACTGAGAATTTATTGGTGTTGCCCGCGAATGTGAGCGCAGTTGACGAAGGGAGCATTTGACCCAACGACACCAGACCCCATGTGCCGAGAATTCACTCCCGAGTTTTGGAGGTGAATACTTGCTTCGGCGCCTTCAGCGCCTGCGCTCGCAGATGTGGGGCGTCGGCTACGTAAGTTTCTGAATGCTTAGATAGTCGAGTTAACCAAATTTAGTAAAAAGTTCCTGCAGGTCCGTTTGCTTGAAAACTGGGACGTTTCTGGCAGACAAAACCCTCCGAGGCTCACTATCGTGGGAGTCGCGGATGATCGATGATCCTTGAATGGCTCCACGCGCTGGCAAGGGAATCGTGAAGTCTGGAAATGCAGGAAATTCGTCAAAGAGTTCAGCCAAGTCCTCATCCGATCAGGTACTAGTAACACCCGAAGACAAACCGCTCTTTCCCCCAGGATCAAAGTATCCATTAAGTCTGCTCCATGAAAGGTACGCCGCCGCATCCTCGACGTACGGCCCTGGGCACCCGCAGTGCATGTGGTTTGGGCACCTGCGCAAACACTCAGCAGTGTGTGTGATCCAGGTTGAACTGCACGTCTATACTTCTGCAACACCTCGCATCTCACCATCTTTCTATCGGTGCTTTGTTCTTGCAGGTGCCAGAAAAATGACTGGGAGAAGCCTGTTGTCGATACGGTAAAGTACCTTCCTCCGTCGCAGCCAACTTATCTTACTAGACTACAAGCGCAAACACGGTGAAGGCTGGACATTTGTCATATCGTTGAGCAGAATCAATAAAAAAACATCCCAGAAGGAGACTGTCCGATTGGAGTCGCATCCTCTTTATACACGACCTACAGCCCTAGAGGCGCGCCATTGGGGCGCAACCTACGCACTATACCGTGTCCGTGACCTCCAATTCATTGTACTTCCTTGGCGTGTACTGATCAAGACTGTTGCAACATAGTTTTGCAACGGAATGCAGCTCAATCGAGTCTTGCCACCTGGACCTCGGGAGTACTGGTCCGAACTGGCTGCCCAACACAAAGCTGCTCCAGAGCACCAAAAGTGGATGTATGACGCAGACCCATTCGCTGCGCGGAAGGAAGTGGAAGAAAGACAAGCGAAGGCCGTCCAAAGGAAAGAAGAGAAAGCTGCTGGTTCTCAAGATGGCACACCTAAATCACTGATCTCACCCGAGCTCACTCAAGCACCGGAAGTGAAAATGTCGAGTACCCTGCGCGATCTCGTGGAAGATACTGTGAAGAAGGGAAGCACTCGTCCCTACCTTAATTCTCACGTCCTCATTGTCATCATTTTTCAGGCCAGTGAAATTTACCCGCACCATGAGACGACATCTTTGGTACTTGCAGAAGACGATATTCCTGCAGTTACTCAGCAACTTCAACATTTGGGTTTTCAGCCAAATCAGATCCAAAACGCTATATCCTACCTCTCAGCGAATAACCCACTAGGCTCATACCTACTGGGTTCGCTGGCTCCCTTAGAAGCCTGCATTGAATACCTCCTCTTACACGTCACCGAAGCTGAGCTCCCCCAACGTTTCCTCCCCTCTCACAATTCCTCCAACCCTTTCATCGTCTCCGGGCATTCCGGAGGTGACAACCTTAAAAAACGATGGATCGAAGATGTCGCAATCAAGGAAGCAGGCTTCCCAACTCCCCTTGTCAAAGAATATACAGCCGACCCAAAATCGGCCGGAAATTTAGTGCTCCTTATATCCGCACTTTCTCTTAGACTTATAGGCAAAGATACAGGGGAGCTATTCAAAGCGGATCCGAACGTGGAGTCGTCTTGTTATGAGCTAAGGGACCGGACCGATGAAGTAGAAGCACTTGGCGCCCATTTCGTTGACTCATGTCACATTGTTATGCCGCTCTTCAGTGCCCCTGTCGAACTCCATGTCATCTTGCCACCCGATACTCCCAATGATAGGTCCCTGCCGGCTATGTATGTGGGGTCACGCTCGTCGCCGCCGTACGTCCGACTCTGTCTGCTCGCGCAGCTCCTCTGCGCAACCGAACAAGAGGACTTCATTGAACCTGGTGAAAGTTTCTTGATCGCCGCCATGCGAGTCCTTGAGGACCACTGGGCCCAGATTGAAACGAACGGCCCACCTGAGGTGTCCACAGTAGTCGGGCACTTGATTACGCCTCGCGCCGCGCCAAGATTGCTAGATCTACCATACGATGAACCCGTCGACAAAGAAAAGAAGAAAACCACACGTAACAAGCCCAACAGCAGGCAGGATGACCGGTCGGATGAACAGGTCAAACAGGATTTCGAGGGTGTCTGCAAAACGAAGATCTATGCGGAGATGCTTGCTTCTCGCCGGCGTCTTCCAGCCTTTTCAGTCAAGAGTCAGTTCTTGGATGTTTTGGACAAGCACAGGGCTGTCATTGTTGTGGGAGAGACTGGTGAGTGAGCAACGATATCCCACTAATACTTAATGCTTACGGTAGATCTTGATCAGGAAGCGGCAAGACCACTCAACGTGCGTCGCACGCCGTTCTCGTTAATTACATTCCAACTTCAAATTCCAACAGTGCCGCAATTCATTTTGGACAACCTTATCCTGACCGATCTTGGCTCGAAGGCGTCCGTCATCGTTACGCAACCACGAAGAATTTCCGCCATCTCCGTAGCAGCACGTGTATCTGGGGAACGCGCGGATGACGGGTCCGTTGGCTACGCCATTCGGGGTGAGGCTAAACAAGACAAACGAACCAAGTTGTTGTTCTGCACCACCGGAGTACTGCTCAGGCGACTTGGCTCCGGGGATAAGCTAGAAAATGTCACCCATGTCATTGTTGATGAGGTAAGCCCGCTCAACGGAATAAACCATGAGTGTGGGTTTCACAGAATACCCGTTAGGTGCATGAACGCTCTGTTGATGGCGACTTTCTCCTGCTGGAGTTACGAGAACTCCTTTCGAGGCACGATACCCTCAAGGTAGTATTGATGTCGGCAACGATCAATCACGAAATATTTGTGAAGTACTTTGACAATGCTCCTCTACTGACCATTCCGGGTATTACACACCCGGTGGAGGATAGGTGAGTGAGTCGAAAGCTTGCTGTTGACGTCAGACCAAGTCCCTCTCAGATATCTTGAAGACTTCATTGACTTGCTACATTATGTTCCACCCAGCTCTAAACGTGGTGCGAAAAGACATAATGATAGAAAAGAAGAAGAAGATCTCGGGTCTCAGGGCCTCAGTGAACGCACCATATCTTCCATTCGGAACATTGTAACTGCAGGTCACATCGACTACCAGGTACGCAGGCTATTTCTGTAGGTACCATGTCTGATCTCGGACCTGTCAGTTAATTGCCATGCTCGTCAAACATATCACCTCCTCGCCAGATATTCCTGCTGGCATCCTCATTTTCCTGCCAGGCGTTGAAGAGATACGCCAGTGCATCGCTGCCATTTCAGGCGTGGTTACCAACAGCGAAGTAGATGTTTATCCGCTCCACGCCAATCTCACTAGTGAGGAGCAACGTGTAGTCTTTAGAGCATCGACGAAATGGAAAATCATTGCCGCTACAAACGTCGCAGAGGCAAGTCCTTGGGGTTCCTGTTATTTGTGCCGCCTAATCTATCATATATAGACGTCCATCACTATCGACGACGTGGTTTATGTCATTGATGGAGGAAAGGTCAAAGAAATAAGCTATAACCCGGACACTGGACTTTCTACTCTGACAGAGCAGTGGGTAACCCGTGCAGCTGCCAGACAGCGTAGAGGAAGAGCTGGCCGTACAAGACCTGGCGTATGCTACAAACTATATACGCGGAAGCAAGAAGAAAGTATGAATCCTTTCCCCGTTCCCGAGATTATTCGCATTCCCTTGGAAAGTATATCGTTGACTGTCAAAGTTATGCGGGAAAACGAGGATGTGCAGGTCGGTTTTTGCCTTTGTCGTTGTGGTCAGAGACTCGACTTGTGTCGATTTTCGCAGCACTTCTTGAAGAAGGCAATAGATCCTCCTGACGTATCAGCCATGGACAAGGCATGGTCGACCTTGCAAGAGCTAGGGGCTATAGATAAGGAGAGCAAACTTACGGCCCTTGGGCGTCATATGGCAAGTCTGTTGTATATGGTCGATCAACGGACCGCTCACCCCTTTCTAGGCCATGTTGCCCTTAGATCCGAGGCTGGGCAAGGTTGTGTTTGGTGCTCTCAGTTGCAGAAGTACTGACCGTTGACATATCTAGATGCTAGTGCTTGGATTGATTCTCAGGTGCTTGGACCCTGTGCTGACAATAGTTGCAAGCTTGTCCTCGAAACCGTTGTTCGTTAGCCCTTTGGAAAAGCGGGAAGCGGCCACCCAGTACGATATACATCTATGGTCGACTTGGACTCCTGTTGATAATTTCACTTCCAGAGCGAGGCTTCGGTTTGATCAACACAACAGTGATCTTCTAACAGATGTTCATGCGTACAACGAGTGCCTACGGCTCCGCTCCGACGAGTCTCGAGGTGCATTCAGGAACTTTTGCGAAGAGGTGAGCCCTCAACCACCCGTAAATACCGAGAAAAGCAATCTCACTGCCTACAGAATTTCATCTCGATGAATGCCATTCATGAAATAACCTCGCTCCGCCAAGATTTCTTTTCCTCGCTTTCAGCAACGGGATTAGTAGCCATGTCTGCCACGCCCAAGTCCCCGAACCTTAATACCAACAGTACGAACGTGAACCTCGTCAAGGCTGTCATCCTGGGGGGCCTTTGGCCACGCGTTGCACGAGTACACCTGCCTTCGTCGGCGATCAAATTCGACAAAGTTCAGGCTGGCACCGTACAGCGCGAGAATACGGCCAAGGAGTACAAGATGTATGATCTCAAGAGCGGTCGCGTTTTCTTGCACCCGTCGTCCGTGTTATTCGGCGAATCTACGTGGAGATCGCCGTTTCTGGCTTATTTCCAGATGCAGCAGACGACAAAGGTCTTCGTGAGGGGCGCAACCGAGGTATGATGATCACCCTCGTAAGCATGCTCAGTCATGAAATCTTTATCATTAGGTGCCTATGTATGCGCTTCTACTATTTGGTGGCCCTGTGTCAGTAAACCACGTCAGTGGTGGGCTGACTGTTGGCAGTGGGAGCAACACAATCAAGTTGAGGGCTTGGCCGCGGATAGGAACGCTTGTTAATCAGCTACGGTGAGTCGAGTTATGTGGTAATTCTTCGATGACTGAGGTGTTCTCGGAAGGCGGCTTTTGGAGGCTGAGCTACAGCAGTGCATTGAACAGGGTGACCGCCATCGCCAGGGTCTCATGCTAGGATCTGAGCAAAACTCGTTGGTCTCGAATGCAATCACAGCACTTTTGGAACAAGACGGGTTGACTGGTTATTAGCCGACAAGGTATCATTATGTGATGCAGTACAAATCTAAGCTAGAAATGATATACATAGGGTCATCAAATACTTCTGTCGTGGACTCTGCGGCTCTAGTGGAAACAGTGTTGAATAAGTTATCATCACGAATATGCAGATGGTCTCCTGCATCCCCTAATTTAAATGGAAGAGCATGAGAGAGTCGATCCTTTTCATCCGTGAGGTGAGGGTATCAAGTCTTGAGTGCACTGCTCCTGGAGTAGCGAAAGCTTTTCACCCAATTCATTGACGAATGTGAGAGGGGATAACTGGCCAGGTGAGATTGGCGTTGTCTCGAGGCGGGAACCTTGGTGATCAGAAGATTTCCGACCTGTGTGGGGGGAAGGGGACGTCCTGGAGGGTTTCTGAAAAGAGTGTTGGGAAAGACTCCACTCGGGAACTGGCATTGGTGCATTCCACGGGGGGCCATAGGGCTGTGTGCGTGCTACCGGTTTTCGGCGGAGCCTGGAACTGATGGTTGCGAGGATGGGTTTAGGATGGATTATCGGAGGAGGCTCTGGTAGGACGGATTTGGATTTGAAGATAGATTTGACCTTGCTGATAAGCGTGCGAGGGCCTGGGAAGAGACGTAATGAGGAACGAGCAAGACAAAGACAGGGATACGTAGCACGCTCACGCTCAGGTGACGACGGGGATGACAGGCTAGTCTGATCCGATGACAGGTCGTCGGGACGCTTGAACGTGCCTATGTAAGAGTTTAGCTTGGGACAAAAACAGGCAAGCAGGGTGTTACTTGGTGGGGAAAGGGTTCTTGATCTGGCGTGTTTGCTGAAAGGGTTTGAAAACTTCGTACGCTGCAGCGGTGGGGATGCGGATATGGAGGATAATGGTGAGGTGGCACGGGTGTCGACTTCATCAAGATGAATCAAGGTGGATGTGTAGGAAGCGGAAGAGGATCTCCGTCTATTCGTAAAAGACAACCGCAACGGAGTGGAAAGCCGCCTTGATGACTTTGAAGGAGAATGCATATCGGAAACCGGGGAAGAGGGGAGGATGCGGCCAAACTGATCGACGGACGCGGCAGGAAGTTTCTGAGCGCAGCTGGGCTGCGGATGGCAAGGAGAATCGGGGGTCGAGGGCTTGCGCTTCTGGAGAGAGGATGGCCATCTGGGGTGTATGGGGAGCGGGGGAGCGGGGGAATGTGTGGCATCGGGACCGACGACGGTCTGGAAGGGTGGGGGAGGAATGAAATGGAGGGTGGGGCGGAGGAAGAGGAGGAGGAGGAGACAGAGGAGGATACAGAGGAGGACAAACGTCAGGGACATGGGTGGTCGTGCATGGAGACATCCCGCGTCGATCCAAGTCGCGTCATGAAAGTCGAACGACTTGTTTTATTCAGACTCCGCGGCACGCGACATGTCGGACGACGAGTTTGCTGCGTACGACTTTTCAGAGTTCACAGAAGACGACTTTGCCGCCATCGATGCCGAGCTGGCCCGTGCACGCGCAGGTCCAGCCATACAAATAGCCATCGAAGAAGACAGCCCCTTCAGAAAATTTCTTTCTTGGAAGAGCCATCTTGCCGTCACTGATCTCGTATCCCCTGTTTGGTAACATCTCCCCCCTCTCTCTCCCTCCAATAAGTACGCTCATCCTCACCAGGTGTGAAGTGCAGTACGAGTATGGCCTTTATGGGAAACGCCACAGACCCTTGCACCGACGTCCCTCCACATTCTTCTCAAAGAGCGGGAAAAAGATCCACGTCCGTAAACAAGTGGCTCACGCCAACGATCGCAGACTGAAGCGAGGCAAGGTATAATTAATCAATCCAAATTAATTCCCAACTCTGATCTCCCCTCCAGTCTGTCCATCAAGCTTTGGAAGACGAAGTAAAGCCTGAAAAAATCATCGTCCGTCCCACAACTGAGGAGGAACGCTTCGGCCTTCGGTGGGTCACGCACCAACGTGTACCACCCTTTCTCATCGCCATCCTTTAGCCTCATCCAGCTGATAGATGGCTTCAATCAGCTGGTTTGTAACGGCATGACGGTAACCATCCATCCTTGCTTTGACCCTCATGCTAACTCTTCACCAGAGGGAACTGCCCGTGTTTGCCATCACTCATTCCCAAGTCGTCACTGGTGTCATTGTATGTTCTTCCACCTCTCTTTACTTCGTACTCCTGACCCGCCTTCAGGACGAAGTTGTCCAATCACCCCCCAATTCAGATCATCCTTCAAGCACACACCCTAGCTCCCCACCAAAAAAGAAGCAACGAATGACATCGACGCAGACGAATCCGACTTCCCTCAAAGAAATGCCTGCTACCACGAATACAATCGACGGCGCTGAATCTACCAACCCCAAATATGAATTGCGCATCATCGATTACAAGACACGTAATTCCTCAAGCATCCCCGGAGATGAGGATTCCCTATCGTCACGCCTCCAACTCATGATGTATCATCGTATGCTCTCCTCTGTTCTGAGACCCGAGGCGTTTGATTTCAATCAACTATGGAATAAACTCAAACTCGATCCCACAAAACCTTTTTCGTCCCAGTTCCTGAAGGATATCTTCAGGGAGCGACAAATTGACCCCGCGGATGACGAGGTGCATCTCAACCGTCTGGTGTCCGAGTGGATCTCTACAGTCCAACGAAACTCTCTGGGTCTCGCGGGTGTCAGTCAACAACTGGAGCTTGTTTATCGTTGGCCAGTATACGTAGGAAAACAAGAAAAAGGGAAACAGAAAGCTATAGAAACGGTAGGCGCTGATGATCACTCACTCGAAGCTCTCGCCCTCCAGGAAGAACTGGACCTTGCTCGCGCTATCCATGAGAGTCTCAGCGAATTGGGTCCGGTTGCTCCCCATGTGACGCAGAATGTCGTGCAAGCTAGTCCTTCGGGTGCTGTACAGAATAACCTCAATTCTCCGCTGGATTCTGTACCAACTGGTCGCATGCTGGCTGAGGCGATCCAACAATCATCAACTACTTGCGCACAGAACGCACCTGCCCAGGTACCATCAAAAATGCAAGAGCCAGATGCCACACACGGTGGGAACTCATGCCGTGAAGTTTGCAGCTGAAACTGATGAGTCACCCACGTAGATGGCAACCCAAAGTTGGACGAAACAGAAACAGGTACTGTTGCATCCAACGAGCAGGGACAGGAGGCAACCACTTCCGAAATATCGCCGATTATTGGCAGGAAGGAGTTCAGTATGGACAACGACAAACTCGACACACACATCGTTGACGTTCTCCGATGGTGGTTTGGTGCTCGACCTGCGAGGGGTGTAGATGTTAACCAAACGTATCGATGCGAGTGAGTTCTCATTCGTGTCCTCTTCATGGCCCAACTGTATACTGAATGAATTTCAGGACATGTGACTATCTGAGTTCGTGTGAGTGGAGGGAAAAAAAGGCGGAAGAAGCGATGACAGCTCGCTTGACCGTTCAAACAGGGCCGTGACTTGATTCAGACTGCTTAGATCACTGTATAACGTAAGATAACTCTGTGATAGCCTTGTTGCGCCGGGTTATACGACGTGACAAAATGATGGACATGGACGGCTGGGTAGACTACCTCCATGTCGAGTTCCTCGGTGAACACATCCTTTTCCCTTTTCTACGCTTGAAATCCCTCTGGTCATTCATCCTGGCCACCATCGTTATAACCATAGTATGCCTTTTAGAGAGGTATCCACCCGCTCCCGATACTACCCGCCAGCCGTTGCACTCATCTTCCTCGCAGGTTTCTAACTGTTGTCCTGAACAAAAAGATACAACCGAACACGGTCCGGAACTCGCGCCTGGCAACTGCAGCTTGGAGGAGTTCAATGTATGGATCCGTCACCTTCCTGAGATTGTGAGCACCCCCATTCTTGCCAGAAGTACGTGGGATGCGTCATTCATTGAAGAACGACTCGTTGCACGTAGATTATATATGCTCATAGCGATGTCGAATCAGCTAGGGTGCGTGTTTCCAACGTCGTTTGAAACTTTGATCGTGACTGCGCTTCCTAGAGCCATCGCTGTTGTTGTAAGCTTCGGGCTTTGCCTTGGAAACCTACTGCAAATCTGGGTAGTCTGACCTGGAACGTTGACCTCGTCAGGTTATTTCGCTGTCCATAGGGCAGCTCGCCATTGAATATGCTGAATACCAAGAACCGAACCCTGACGCACAGTACGTACCAGGCACACTAGCCAAAGAGTTGATTTGAATGGTATGCTCCACAGGGCAGAGGAGCCTCTCCTCGGAACTCCGTTTTCGAGTCGTCACCCCTTTGGGAGACGTCGCACGAGGTCAAAGCCAGACAGTATATTCATCCACCCAAGGGAGTCAAACTTGGCGCGTGCCGATGCAGTCGCTCTCGAGCTTGGTATTGCCGGCGATACCGAGCTGGTGCAAGGAAACAAGGCTGATGGAAAATCATGGCAGCTCGGTAAAGGGAGAGACGTTGCCCGGCAAGCGTTTGGCGGCGCGCACCATCGTGTATTAGACTCCGACGCCAATGCCTTTGGCATTGGGGATGACGGTGACGCTTAGGCAGTGTGATACCAAGGGCCGTGACAGCCGTGTAAGTGTCTTGATAGATGTGGTGGATAGTTTGGCACAGGTTGCCCCTGATCGCTTGCACACACCCTGCATTTGTAGTACTTGGTAGATCCAGGTAACTTGTCATATGTATCAAGGTATCCTTTTGCTTTTTCGAATACGGCAGTGAGTCACTGAATGGACTTTTTAAATTTGCAAAAATGGCTCTGGGCTCATCGACCCGACACTGGTTGACCCCTAAAACATACAGCCTTTGCTTCCACCGTGACCAACTTCGATTGTCATGCAACAGGAACTGCGTCACCCAACTGCTGATGTTATCCTACGCTCCTCAGACAAACAACTATTCTATTCATGGAAAAACTTTCTGTCCATCTCATCCCCTGTGTTCGCAGTGATGTTCACCTTGCCCCAGGCTGCAGACGCTGATGAGCAGCACGACGGACTTCCGGTCATCGACTTGGCAGAGGATAGTCACACGCTCGATAACATTCTCTCCCTCTGTCTACCACCCAGTCTCACCGGGAAGCGGTTCAAAGTCGATGGCGTCCGCCAGCTGCGCGCCCTCATCGACGTCACGGTCAAGTACGAAATGGAGAACGTGCGCCGCGCCGTGCTCGAGGAACTATCCAACCCGCTGATCATAGGCGAAGATCCCATGTATGCGTTTGCGCTCGCGTGCCAGTACGAGCTCCGCGAGGCCGCGCAGTTGGCAGCCAAGCACACCTTGAATCTATCCTCCTTGGTGGCCACATACGTACCGGAACTGGAAAAGTTCCATGCCGGCAAGCTATGGCACCTGTTCTCCTATAGGGAGAAATGCATCACAGCGGCCAGTTCTCTTGCAGCCGATCACACGTGGATCGTGATTACAGACGCGTCACGCTTGTTTGGGTGCAACGGGGAAGAAGGTCAAGCCTTGGAACAGACCAGGGTCAGATACCCCCCGTCTAACAAGTATCGAAACGGTCGACTGGAACTCGTGTCAGTGCACAGATGGTGGATTGATTATATGAGGAAGTCGGAGAGTGCTTTGAGGAGGCGACCGAATGGAGATGAAGTCAGAGCTGCAACACTCGTGGACGAGGTGCTGTCGGCAATTTCAACTTCAACATGCAAGGAATGTCAAGCATTGCACGCCTCGGAGGCGTTCAGAGCCTTTGTGAACACTTTCGCGGAGACTATCAACCGTCGTGTTGCAGAGGTGATTACATATTTTACGCATTGCCCAGGGTCGGCTGAAGATTTTCCTGCAGATTGAGATCAATCCTGGGTTCTAATGAAGATTTTCGCGAAAAGATTTCACCATAGCAGTTGCGAGTTCCATCCAATCTATTTGACATGTAAACGACAGAAAGAAAGCCGTAGCTCATGTAAGAATAGTTACAGTTTCATGGCGGTCAATTATCTCGGTTGACGGCTCCACTTACGAGACCAGCTCGCTTCGTGGTGAACGA
>JBBPOD010000944.1:0-12740 GCA_038091255.1 Tylopilus intermedius | reverse complement strand
TGCAACGTTTGTGCGGTCCGAAACGACCTCGGCGACCCCTTCACCTCCCTGGACCTCCTGGCCCTATATCTCGACTTCGCGCGTTCATTTCGTCGACGCGCTCATACCGATCGACTCTGGGGCAACCTCTGACGCTGTGGAAGTTGCGTTATGCCGCCGTTTTATTCCTCGGGTCCTCCAGCGCGTCTGGAATTAGCCAATGAGTTCCTCCTCGCCCGGTTCTGAGCGTTCGCTCTCTCGTTCTGACGCGTTCTGCACTGCCCTAGGTCAGCTCCTAGGATCCTGATCGCGTCTGGATGGTCCTGGCGCTTCCGCTTCGTCTTGAACCCTCCCAGGTAGGTATCTTGCGTTTATACGCTTCGACCGTTGGCTAACATATTCCAGGAGTCCTTGCATCCTCATGATGGCTAGATGCCCCCAACGCAGGTGCTTCGCCACAGGTTGGTTCCCCGTTCCAGCTCGGACCGCACCTCCTCTGCTTGGGGTTCGTTCAGTCGCTGCGCGGGTCTGTTGGCTGGTTTTGGTAGGTCTGAGGAATAATCAGGTACATTGTCGAGCTTGCTATGTTGTGCTGATCGTTTTCTTCAGCCCTCGTCGTCAATCGTATGCGTGAGCTCGCATTCGCTCCTCAGTCATGATCAAACACGTTGCAAATCGTGTGGAGCGTGCGAGGAGGGTGGTGGATGAGGGCGGGGACTTGTGGGGGCAGGTGAGGGTAAGGGAAAAGTCCACGAGGATGAGGATGGAGGCGGGTGCAGACGAGGACGAAGGGTGGGCAACTTGCCGAGGGAAAGTCAACCATGGCGGGTAGCTGGGCTAGGTCCGTTAGGTTGGCAACTGTGGTGCCACAGCCATGATCGCGTATTCCGTGTGTCGCTTGGTCGCTGAATTGACCACCCGAGCAAGTAAGCCCGTCCACTTTCAGCTATGCGCAGTGCTTCATGTTTGACAAGCAGGTCATTGAGGGTACCCGGCGCATCGCTGGTGGACCCGGGGACATCTCTTCGGACCCCAGGGTTTTGCACGCATTCTACACGGGCACCGAGAACTTGATTGCAGAGACCAGAAACAGGACCAAAGACCTCGCCAAGCGACTGGAAGGTGCGATCTACCCCACATGCAACAGCGTTATGCTAATGCAGGCTGTCCAGTTATCATAACAATCTCAGCTTGGACACCGTCGTTACTGCTGTTTGCGTTCGTGACGGGTGCACGGCCTCGGGTTGAGAGCACACGGGCACACGGCGACGGGGAATCTGGCTTTGCAGGATATCCAGGTAAGGACTACTCGTCCCGCGTGTTTGCAGGCGTGGTTGACAAAGCTTGTTACTAAGCCCAGTTGCGTATAGTACTGGTGTACCTCTTTGCCCGACTCCTTCCTTGGGCCAGAGGTAGACAGGGTGGGCTGCTCGTCTCTGGCAGCGCCAGCGTCGATGAGAGGCAAGTCGTCATCGTCTACCACGACCTTCGGCCTGACCCGTTGATAGTCTACGAG
Organism: Tylopilus intermedius; assembly: GCA_038091255.1. NCBI lineage: Eukaryota > Fungi > Basidiomycota > Agaricomycetes > Boletales > Boletaceae > Tylopilus > Tylopilus intermedius. The sequence continues at coordinate 11,245 of JBBPOD010000944.1, read as the reverse complement.
GATACTTGACGAAATATGACTTCTTGTCCAGTAGGTGCTACTCGCACATGTCCATACACCGACCGTGCCTGATACCCTTCTTCGTCCAGTGGACATCAATCCCATCGGGAGCATCAGCGAGATGGACCTGAAAAAGTTTATCACCTTCGCCGAGGGCGCGTTCGACTTTGCCCATTCTGAGGGGGTGCGTGTCCGGTCGTTGTCTCTATGCACACGATCATCATGATGACGACAGTTTGACACGGCTTGGATGCGATCCCGACGACCAGCTCGAGCTGTGTATCCAAGACTTATATAGGCAAGTGGGCGCCAAGGTGAGCTCATGTGACATCTGGCATACTATGGGTCGTTTCACGCTGGCAAGCCGGCACGGGGATGACGTACGACGAACTCGCCGTCTTTGGGCAGCTTTGCAAAGTGGACAAGTGTGGGCCGTACAGCATGTTCACTAAGCTGGTGCATGAGTAGGGGTCGGTTTGTCGCCCATTCAAGTGCGTCGTGATATGTATCTCGACGGATGCGGGCTCAATTGATTCTGGGATGCTAGATTGCGGAGAAGCTATTCTTTTTAAATATGCGCGGAACAGGCACAAGATGACGACGCTAGCACCTATCTAACTGCCAGTGTACTCCCCCACGCAGGACAGCTCATCTGTCCCAGACGCTCCCTGCCCCAGGCTTCCTGGAGCAGGATTCAGATTGAATAGATCATTAGCAAACTGCCTTTCTTACGGACAGGACTGGGCACAGCGCGTACTGACTAGTTGACACGCTTCGCGCCAACTTGAAGAGTCCACGAGCTTGGGAGTTGTAGTCAAGGTTCTGCTCACTGTAATTTCACGTAAGCATTGCGGTTGGGTAACTTCATGTAAACTCTCTACTACGGTGAAGAGACAGTTGAAAAATACAGGGCTCGAATCGTTGTTTGCTATGCTAGCAGGCGAACTCTGGGCTGGTAGACGGTGGATGTCCATATCATTCTTGTGCAATGAAAGGATTTACAATTCCTCAGAGCCATCGACAGGGCTCGAGAGTGTGATGGTTGGTCCACGAAGGATAACCAGCCCTAGCGAGCGAGTGTGGGGTTCGGGTTCTGATCGCAAGGACATCAAATCGTGAGAATCGGAAGCGGAATTTAGGTACCTTGAAGTTCCTCGTCCAGCACAAGATTGAGTAACTGGCCGTATCTCTTTAAGATGCCAGTGACTGTCGGGGAGGTTTAGTGCGTTATAAGGGGGACGTCGTAGTGGGCGTACCTTCACGACCACCGGTAAACTTGACTCAAACTCTCTCGTTCACGTATTTCGAGAGATCAAGGATGGCTTCGCGCTTGCGCTTGCTTGAGTTATATCAATATGGATGGCTGGTAGTTGGTGGGACGCTCACTTTGCGTTGGCACTAGATCCTGTTGGCTTTGCACCTCGCAGAAGTACCACGGCCGCCTCGTGCAGCACCACGAGCCTGTGAGGGTGTAAGCGATCGGACGGAACAAGGCAGCACAAGACGTACCCGACCTTCCATGAGAGTAAGAGACAAGCAAATTACCTACGATCTGGTGTAGATTGACGTGTAATGTTTGAACACCCGCATGACCCGCTTGCAGCGCGCCGCTTCGAATTTCGTCTTGTCCATCAGCGCAGCGAAGTAAACAACAGCAAAGAACACGATTACACTGAGGCTCGACTACCGACTCGACTACGGACTTTCCGTCCATTAGCTCATCGACGACGACCCTCACGCGCCATCAAGTATTCATCATGAATGCCAGCGAACTCCTAGCTAATACCCTATCTCCCGGTACGCCACTCGTCTGCATACTCCAAACTGCAGATAGATATACTCACACTCTTGTCCATGAACAGACACGGCTACGCGTCAGAATGCTACCCAACGCCTCGAGAGAGAACTATGTACGTCGCATGTCTTGGATCACCCTTCACTACCCCACATTGACCCGTCGATCCAGTTAGTGTACATGACAATGCTCTCTGCTGAGCTCGCCAATGAGAACTCTCAACCGCACGTCCGCAATGCTGCAGCGCTTGCCCTCAAAAACGCATTGTTTGCTCATGTACGTAAACTCGTCGTTACTTTCCCTGAGTGTCTTTACGCATGTTGTCCAGGAAGCTGCAAGGCAAACCGAGCTCGCAAACAGGTGGCTTGCCTTCGACGCCGCCTCCAAGAACAAGAACCCTCGTCACTCTCGCTTCCCCTGTCGCTAAAGCGGGCTCGTTCGCGGCTCAGGTCGTTGCTGCGATTCAAGCGGCAGTAGAGCTCCCACACGATCAATGGCCGGGTCTCATCGAGCTATTCCTCGACTTCGTAAGCAATTCCACCAACACAAATCTCAAGATCGCTACCCTCCAGACCATCGGTTATATCTGCGAGTCGATTGTGCGTTGTCTCATTGATGATTGTCTTATTCCGCCTCACCTTTCCTCTAGAAACCCGAAATATTGAGCCTACGATCAAACGAGATCCTAACGGCTGTGATCCATGGCGCTCTCAAGGACGAGCCATCCTCGGACGTTCAATTGGCTGCTGTCCACTCGCTGTATAATTCTCTCGAGTTTGTCCGCGAGAACTTTGGTCGTGAGGTATGTCGCGTGCCATATCCTTATGTGTATTGCTCAGGCGTCCGGCAGGGCGAGCGAAACTACATAATGCAAGTCGTGTGCGAAGCTACGCAGAATCCCTCGGTAGCTGTTCAGGTTGGTGCATTCGAATGTTTGGTGAAGATAGTGGCCCTTTATTACGACGAGATGGCGTTTTACATGGAACAGGCTCTATTCGGGGTGCGTCGTTATAGAACGCTTGATCTTCCGCTGTGCCGACTATCTACCGAATTGTAGCTGACTGTCATGGGCATGAAACATAACGACGAGCGTGTAGCATTGCAGGCCGTCGAGTTCTGGACCACTATTTGCGAGGAAGAGATTGAGCTCGCTCACGAAGCACGCGAGGTAATTGTATTACCGCGTTCTGGATGCCTTCGCTTAAAGTATACCATAGGCAGCGGACTATGGCGAACCGCCAGAGGTCGAGTCCAAGTTTTTCGCCAAGATTGGGTTGCCAGAAGTGATCCCCGTCCTTCTGTCCCTCCTCACGCACCAAGAAGAAGACGCCGATGAGGATGAATGGAGTATTTCCATGTCGGCAGGCACATGTTTGGGCTTCGTGGCACAGGCAGTCGCGGACTCCATTGTCCCGGCCGTCGTTCCTTTCATCGAGGCCCATTTCAAGTCCCAAGACTAGCATCAACGGGAGGCTGCTGTCATGACCTTCGGCTCGATCCTCGACGGTCCCGATCCCACCGTGCTCATGCCCCTCGTGAACCAGGCATTCCCCCCTTTGATCAGAATGATGAGTGACTCCAATGTACACGTCAAGGTCACGACTGCATGGACTCTCGGACGCATTTGCGACTTGTTAATCATCACAATTAAACCAGATGTGCACCTCCACCCGTTGGTCTCCGCACTCGTGACTGGCCTACAGGACAACCCGCGGATCGCGACCGATTGCTGCTGGGCTTTGATGAACCTCGCGGAACAAGTTGGATACCTTGAGGAGGAGAACGAGGGATCGCAGACTGCCCATCTATCGCCATATTACGAGGGCATCGTTAATGCCCTCCTTCGTAGAGACGTGGGTACTCTCCTCGCGACGCCGCATTGCGATTCATTTACAGTTGCGTTAGGGCAACTAATGAAGCCAATTTCCGAACTTCCGCCTACGAAGCCATCACCTACGTCATGCATGCTAGTGCTGATGTTATCCCAGTCGTTCAAAACACTTTGATCACCATTCTCGTTCGTATGGAACAGCTACTGATCGCGCGGTTGTTCAGAATGCGAACGGCTTCGACAGCTACGCGAATCGCTCCCGGCGCGTCGGCGAACGCTCCCTTTGCGCGTCTCGTGCCGGCGCCACCGCTGGACACGTTGACGGCCAAGGAAACGCAAGAGCTGCGTGCGCTGTCGGCGGCGCTTGCACGGGCGCGCTCTGTACTCGTTCAAGAACTCGTCAAGGTCTTTCACGTCGTCGAAGTGGATGGTCGGCCCCTAATCGGGGGCAAAACGGGCACCAAGGGAGAATGGACGATCAACGATTTAATATTGCCCGCCCCAGGCGACATTCGGCGTGTGTGTGTTGATTTGCCTTCTCTGTCGTCTTCACATTTCAGCGTATCCTTTTTCTAGGTTATCCCCCCGATCATATCAACACAGCCATTACCTGCACGACCCATTCTCTTGGACTGCTCATGTTTTATCTCGGTATCAAGCTCCCTCTCGAGATGAAATGGAGTGGGAAAAGCTTGGGGTCGGACAGCCTTGGATTGGCACTGGTAAAGGTGGGGAATTGGGTAGCTGGGCAAAGTACGTGTATTCTCCGTCCTGTTTATGTGTGAGGTTTACCATGACTCATCAGTTGTGTGGATTGGCTGTCTAGATGGATGATGAAACATCTGTCATGTCTCATGGCATCCAGCTTGTCCAGCTCATCACCTTTGTCACCACAGCAACAACCCTCTTGATGATGGTGTCACTGGCAATTTTGTCATTGGTGACTGTGGTGCCACTCAGTGAATCCAAGGCTGCATTTATGGCTGCATTTGCCATGCTGCTCTATGATGAGGACCTAGTACTGTAGTGCAGACTGTAGGCTTGGATGATGTTGATATGGAACAGGTGTGTTTGCACAAACTAGTGCTAGTTTGTGCTCATCTCATCCATGCATTTGTGTACTAGCCCAACTTGAACAAGGACAAAGAGGCCCAGGGTAAGGACTCAGAGGCAGGAGAAAAGGAAAAGGAGGTAAGCACATGGATTGATATTTGGTGTAAACCACCTAGCTAAGCAAATTGACCAGACGGAGGCTGACAAAGCCAAGGGAAAGGGAAAGGTGAAAGCCAAAGGAAAAGGAAAAGCCAAAGAAAAGAAGGTGAGCACAAACTAGTGCAAGTTTTCACCACCTGCTAATGAACCACAATAGGCTAAGAGCTTTGTGCCCATTCTTGGGCCATTAGAACCCATGATGGCTCAGCTTCTGACAGAGTGGATCACAGGGCTGGTCAACAAGGCCATGTTGGGCTATAGGTACTCATCCCAGAACCCCGGGGCGCCCAGCCCGTCCCCCTAACCATCAAACCCTAGCCTAGGGTGTGGCCAGGGCAGGCAGCAATATCAGAGAACGACAGCATGCCCCACCCCTAGGCAGCCATGGCATTTGCATTCTTTCAGTGGGATTAAATGAGCTGACAGCATGTGTTTGTTTGTATTTGTATTTGTTTGTTAGCATTCTTGGTCGAGTGTGTAGAACAGGATAGGGGCAGTCATGCTACTATAACTAAATGAAATGACAGCATATGTTTGTTTGTATTTGTATTTGTTTGTTATTCTTGTTGAGTTTGAGTATGTAAGCATAGGGGCAGTTAAATGAAATGACAGCATGTGTTTGTTTGTATTTGTATTTGTATTTGTTTGTTAGCATTCTTGTTGAATATGTAAGGATAGGGATCAAATGAAATGACAGCATATGTTTGTTTGTATTTGTATTTGTTTGTTAGCATTCTTGTTGGAGTATATTATTTGTTTGTATTTGTATTTGTATATTTTTATTAGCATTCTTATTTTGAAGCAGTGGCAGCATGCATGTTTGTTTGTATTTGTTTTTTAAATAGTGGTGGAAATAGTTTTGTTTTGGTAGAAGTGTGTGTATATTTGTTTGTATTTGTGTGTTCCCATAGCTCAGTGGTCAAGAAACATGGGTAGCTTGTTCCATACTAAGGCAGTATGTAACCCTATTGTTGGGTGAGCTAGCAACCCTAGAGCTAAGAAATGCTATAATCCTATATTAGGTGCTCAAATGAAAGAAAGAGTTGGTAGGAATGATGGTAGTCAGAAGCTCTTCAAACTCTAAATTAGGGTTAGTGACTGGCTTTTTAACCTTAAACTGGGTATTGTATCAATGAGATGTTTCACAGTCTAATACTAAACCCTAAGCTAGGAGCAATCATAAGTACCTAAAGTACATAGTGATTTCAGTCCATCAGGGTTAATATTCAAGTTGGCACCATGTGTTTGGACAAAAGTGTCATAGTATTTGTAACAATGGTAGCATGCTTTGATTTTGATGGAGCATGTATATACCCCCTCCACCCCAAACCCTATGCTAGGGTGTGTGTCAAGCTGCATGTGTTTGCATTCTTTTGCATGGGCAGTCATACTACTATTAGTGGGATTAAATGAGAATGATAGCATGTGTTTGTTTGTATTTGTATCTATTTGTTAGCATTCTTTTTTTGGGTGTGTATATTATTTGTTTGTATTTGTATATTTTCATTAGCATTCTTGTTTTGACAGCAGTGGCAGCATGTTTGTTTGTATTTGTGTGTATTTGTTGTTCAAATAGCATTCTTGTTTTGAAAAAGATGGCAGTGATGGAAGTAGTTTTGTTTTGATTGCAGTGTGTGTATATTTGTTTGTATCTGTGTGTTCCCATAACTCAGGGATCACTTGTTGCATTAAGGCAGTATGTAATCCTATTGTTAGGGTAGGTCACAAACAAAATGCTTTCTCTAATAGGGTTAACACAAGCAAATCATGCAATTTGTTATATGTCAAAGAAACTATCTTTTTAGCCCCTAAACTAGGTGTTGTTCCTAGCTAGCAACCCTAGAGCTAAGAAATGCTGTAACCCTATATTGGGTGCTCAAATGAAAGAAAGGGTTGGTAGGAATGATAGTAGTCAAAAGCTCTCCAAACTCTAAATTAGGGTTAGTGACTGGCTTTTTAACCTTAAACTGGGTATTGTATCAATTTTCATAGTCTAATACTAAACCCTAAGCTAGGAGCAATTATAAGTACCTAAAGCACAGTGATTTCAGTCCATTGGGGTTAACATTTCAAGTTGGCAGTGGTAATGTGTACATGAGGTACCCTACCTCCCAGGTCATTTCTTTTTCCAGAAGGCACATGTATTTGTTTATACTTGTGTGTTTCATTCACATTTCTTGTCTCCTCATACAATTTCTTATAATCTCAAAGAGACCATTTTCCTAACCCTAAACTGTGTGTTATCATTCCTAGCTAGCAACCCTATATTAGGTGCTTAAATGAAAGGAAGAAACATAGCATGGGGTTGGAATGTGGCCTCAAGTAGATAGTGATTTCAGCTATGGTACTACTAGTAGAGTTAACATTGGCACCTGTTGTTTGCATATTTGTATATATTTGTATTGTGTTTATTTGTATTTTTATTTGACAAAGGTTTTAGTATTTGTGACAATGGTAGGATGGTTTGATTTTAAATGGAGTATGTATATATTCATTTGTTATTTGTGTGTTGTTAATAGGTTGGGACAGGTTAGTTTTAGTAGTAGTTAAAAGTGGTGATGTTAGTTCGTATTCATTGATATTCTTGAAATTCATATCTTTTGTCCATGTTTTTTGTGTTGTTTTGGTAGTGGCTATGAATAGCAGTGGTCCAGTGTCATAGCATGGTAGCGATAGTGGTGTGGTAGAGTGTGTATATATTTGTTTGTATTTGTTTATTTTATAGCATTTCTTGTTTGAAAGGTCATGGGTTACATATCATGAGCAGGTCAGCAATGGCAGTTTGTTTGTTTGTATTTGTATGTATTTGTTGTTTGATAGTATTCATGTTTCAAAAAGGTGGCAGTGGTAGAGTAGTTTGGTTTTGGTAGGAGTGTGTATATTTGTTTGTATTTGTATATTCCATAGTGAAAACATAATAGCTTAACTTTGGTTTCAATAGTTTGTGTTTGTAACCCTATGTTGGGATATGTTACAAGAATAGGGTTACACAAGCTACAATTTGTTGTGTGTCAAGAGACTACCTTTCTAACCCTAAACTGGGTGTTGTTCCTAGCTAGCATCCCTAGAGGCTGGACATGCTGTAACCCTATATTAGATGCTTAAATGGAAGAAAGAGGGTTGGTAGAATAATGGTAGGCGCCAGAGTCTGACGGCGACGGGGATGAATCCTTAGGTATTGATATAGAAGGGGCCCGCCATCCGAAGAATTACTTCGTTTCAGCACGCCTACTCCAGAGGCAACTCGGTAACTTGAACACCCATCCTCCTCGAACCTTTGTTACCGACAACACTGCAGTCCACCTTAATCACGATCCGTCAGTTAACCGCATGCTTGTTGATGAGGCAGCGGAGAAGTTCTGCATCCCAGACTTGCGTAACGCACTTGCCGAATACCTTTGCCACGCACATTCCAACCCAGATGCCTATCACCCGATTGGAGGACACCGCAAAACTTGCAATGGGACATTGCTGCCATTCGATCATTTGCAAGTGTGGTACAAGTTACGTCTACAACACTGTTCGTACCACAATTCATCCACTCTTACCCCCGCCCAAACCGTCAATGCAATGCCTCGCAATAATGCATGGCCGGAGGGTCGCTTCAATGCAATGGCTGTATGTGTGGACAGTGATCATAGCTGGCCAAAGAGTGGTCTCCAAGGCATCATGATGTCGTATTCGTTCGTTGTCGCATGAGCTCACATAGCGCAATCAGGACATGTCGTGGCAGAACTGCACCTCATCATGTGCCCCCTCGCCAGCCTGAGGCAGGGCACGTCATCTTCCTGGAAAGACTCATATCTTATGTATGTCCGTCGTTTCGATGCTATCCCACAGCGGGATGGTCCACTTGAGACGGCAACTCAAATGCAAATTCTCAAATGTGCGACAAGAGTCGATGGGTCCCTGCTGGGAGACATTATTCTGCTCTATCAAGTTCGCGCCCTCCTCAACATCATTCCAAGGTTTGGATTGAAGGCAGACCCGGGGCTAACAAAAGAGAATTCTATGGGGCGCAGCATGTCGTTTTTCTTGAATAAGTACTTCACTAAGGATATATACTACACTCTCTCAAACTTGTAGTATACCATACTCCCAAACGATATTCTAGACGCAGCAACTTAGTCAGCTTCGTTGTTATTTTCGAGAAGTCCCGACAGGTATCCAAAATTGGCAAGTATTTTCAATTTTGACCCTCGATAATCTATGTGTCCCCCATGCCAGCGTGTGCGCACGGGCTTGGTTTTACTACTTGCTCTCGCCGTCAACTTCAAGAGACAAATGGCGACGATACACGCGCTGACGTTTTCCTACAAGTCGTCATGGACGCCTGTCACCCCAACCACGCAACACTGCCAAGTTTTGCGGTGTCTACGTACGTTGCTTGTCCCTCCGTTTTATTCCTTCGCACCCCACTGGCCCCAACTCGGACATACCCAAGAAATCGGATGTTTGATCATGATCGGGGCGCTGTCGAATTTGTGGCTCGGCGATCAGCAGGGCCTACTGCTCTCTGCTAACCCTCGCCCTTGATCGTGATTCTGCGGTCAACAGGCATACTGACGGACACGCATGCGCAGGTCAAGGCGTCTGCCAACAAGAGCTCGGAGCAGTTTGGAGAAGTGATTAGCTACCCGAAGATCCAGGCCCTGGTGCCGACATTGTTCAAGGCACCCGTGCGTGTTTCTTATCAATATTTAGAGTGTGAATAGCCGATGTTTGGGCTATGTCATTCCGATCGTTGAGCCGGGGTTGAGAGAACATGGGTCGGAGGCAAGAAGAAGGAGGCACAAGTCGTGGGCAACCTGGCATCGCTGACGGATTCGAGGGATTTCGTGCCGTACCTATCAAGTTTGCTACCCGTCGATCCCGTCCCAGAGCCTGCACATGTGACGGCTGCCAAGACCTTGGGCACGCTCGTCAAGGGACTCGGGGAAGTTTACTTCCCGGATCTGGTGCCCTGGCTGTTGAGGACGCTCAACTTGACAGAGATGTCTGGCATCGAGGTGCCGCGCAGGGTCTAAGCGAGGCCCTTTCTGGACTTGGCATGGACCGCCTCGAGGGTCACTTGCCCGACATCATTATCAACGCGCAGTCCCCACGGAGCACCGTCCGCGAAAGGTTCATGTCGCTCCTCGTCGATCTCCCCGCGAGCTCGGGAACCGGTTCCAGCCCCATTCGCCCAAGATCATCGCACTGATTATCGCAGATATTTACGAGTCCCTCCCAGCATGCCCTTGTCCCCGTCCACTGCAAACGGCTCTGAACTACCCTCAAAGCATCGTGGCACCAACAACATGATCCCAATCGGCTGCCCCAGTCGCCCGCGGAGGATTCTGCTCACCCTCCCCCATCATAACCTGCACACATCCCGAAGCGTGGCGCAAGGGCCCGCACCGCATGTAGAAAGGGTGGAAACAGACGTGAGGCGAGGTAACCTCTCTCAACGGCTCTTCAATTTACCCTCCCACTATTAACTCCCTGACCCAACCTCTTGTACCGGCCCTCGGATATATTCAGACCTGGGGGTATAATTATCAGTTCATTTACCTATTCAAGCTTTCCTCCCCTTCCCAGATTTACACCTCCAGTATGTCCCTTTCAAAGCTAGAGCCCTCAACTGTGTGTACGGCCACACAAGTACGCAACATACGGAATTCTCCCCAGTACTACGCCATCCTCGGAAGATGAATCCAAGGATACACTCCCACGCACTTCACTCAGCGCCCCTATTGAAGCTCTTCAAGGGTTGGCTGATGCAGCTGCAGAGCGGGGAGGTCAACCACAATACGCTTGCCTTCATCCGCACGGCGAACGTTGCCCTCGATAAGTGGTGGGCAGACTGCGATGAACCACACCGTAGGTACTTTTCTTGGTATGCGTAGCTCCACTCACGTCCATGTAGGCCAGACTATGGATGAAGAGTCCTTTTTGCGCAAAATCCTTGCCGGAGAACTCCATTATGCGAAGCTCTGGTTGGTCTGTGTCGCCTTGCGTGGGGTGTCGTGAGACAAGATGCCATTTGAGCAACGCGAGCTCGCTTTTCAGGCCAGGGACGCCGCATTCAGCTGTTTGTCCATATTCAACCGCGTATCGGTATGTTGTCGCTTTGCTCAAGTTATCTCGAGAATCGAGCCAACTTTGTTCCATCACTGCCCTCCGTTATGCTATGCACGACAGCCTTGTTACCCTAGCTCTCTCTGGCTTGTTCCTGCTTAAAATGGCCAATCTAATCTTTTCCCTACAGGATTGGACTTGGGTGCAATAATGATCCAATTCGAACGACAAAGGCACGGATCTCTCGTCGATCGTCGCCGAGGGCATCGGCGGACAAGAGCTCACCCCACATCCGCTCGTTCGTCGCATTGACGCCTCTGATGGGCATGGGTAGGTGCTACAAAGTT
>JBBPOD010000943.1:0-12746 GCA_038091255.1 Tylopilus intermedius | reverse complement strand
ACAGGAATGAGCACGAGCTTTATGCATGCTTCGCAACTGACCATTCAGCTTTTTGCCATCCTTCAGTGTGCGCTCTCTCTATTACGTCTTGAGCGAGTACCTCGGCGCCAGTGGCTCTGACGGTGCCACCGCAGTCGTAGTACAAAAGGGACGGTACTTTGTCGTCAGCGCAGGCTACATCCTGTCCGGGGAATCTGCGGCCAATCAGGATATATAGGTAGCAAGTAAAGAAGCAACGTACCTTGCAACCAGGCGGACTTTTGGAACTCGATGCGGTTCAAGGATGCAGTACGAGATGCTGCTGTATATGGTCCCGATGTCAAACGATACAACGAGTTTTGCGGGCCCTGTATGCGGCTTGAAGTCGAGCATGACGGCCTCAAAATGCCAAGTCTAGAGCGGGGGGCAAACAGCAGTAGACGCATTATGGCGGGGCACATTTATGATTTGCCATAACACTAGGCTGAGCGAGCGTTTAGCTTGTTAAAGATTGAAATGAGGCTGCGGCATGTCTACAGCAAAAAGCGGAAAGTTCGCAGTTTTTCACAGCCGTAAGCTGGAAGGATTCCATGACGGTAGTTTTACGGCATCCCACGAGTCACTCAGGCCGTTTTCGCGTCATTGAAAAAGATCTCTTCCAGATCTTTGGGATTATCAACCAGAGAATTATCTCGCAGAACAAGATGAGACAATACTTAGCACCACATCACACACGCCTGCACATCGGTCGACGTAGTACTGCTCAAAATCTACATCTAATTCACTTAGCAGATAAGCCAGGATTCGTCTCAGGCTCGTGGGCGTTAAACGTTGAACAGCGAGACTGCTCGGCGTGCCACGTGTTCTTTACGTAACCAGTCCCGGCCAGGACTTGAAGCCCGGTGTTGAGTTTAATTGGTCGCCGGGGTACTGGCAGCTCCCAATCAAGGGTTCCCGCAATTTCCAATATCCTCTATAGATAATCACGACGCTGAGTATCACACTGTGTGGCTTCGTTCAGGTGTTTGGGACCGAAGTTCTCAAAATACGTTATTTTTGCCGCACACTCACGTTCGTGAACGAGCCTTGATGAGTTTCAACAGCCACTTACTAGCGGTCCAGGGTTGAAACACGTTTCAAGTTGATGTTTTCGAAGATCCCACCAACCAGCGTAACAGCGTTATGGTGAACAGTGAACACCGACACGGATGTGGTTCGGCTTTGTACGGGCCCAGGGTTGAGATCTAGATCCGATCAAAGGGGGTAAACATTCGCAGCAAGGAGTGGAGTACTTAATGTGACACTAGAGAACTCACACTGTGGCCCAGCATGGCTGTAGCATGGCATTAATAGATTCGCTCAACTTGAAGCAGCCGCGGACCTCGTGTTGATGGAACTGCTGCTCAGTGCAAACCTCATGCCACTGAGGCTGTGTCTGCCATCCTTCAAGTTCCTCGGTCCTTTTAAATTGATACCACATTTATCGTAATGAAAACCCTGCCTCAGGCCCTTATGTTCCATGCGGCGTAGTGTGGACACCTGCCAATGGGCGAAGTCGGGCCAGTGAAAATCTCGGTAAGACCAACACCCTGAGAGCTCAGACGGCCTGGGCGTACAGATGTCCCAGACGATTGTCCTACTAGTACAAGCTACAGGCTTGTGTTGCATGACGTCTTCCGAAAGACCAGGCTTGGCTACTATCCACCCGAATCCCGAAAATAAGTGGTGTGACAAAGTTCGTATAACTGGCCGCCGCCAGGTGGGGAAGCCTCAGGCTGTATTTAATTTAAATGCGGGGGGAGTCGATAGATCTGGAGGTACTAAGGGTCCAGCCGCACGCAAGTTTCAACGTGACCAGCCATCGCCAGGTGCCCGTCGATAAGGGGTATCACGATGTACTCTCATCATGGATATACTAGGGTTTCTCCAACTTCCATTCAAGTTCAGGAACGTGGAGCTTCGTCTTCTCATGTCCTGGTCTCGGCGTCATTCAATTCATCTCACGCAATCCTTGGCACTCTGACGAAAAACTTTGTAGTAGTACATTGGCACACCGAAATAATCAATAATCTAATCCAAGAAAGACTTCAATAAAACTTCTGCCTTGAGGACCACGTTCTGTTTCACTCCTGCATTTGCTGGACTCTGCTTTATCAGCCCCACCGAAACCGTGCATAAGACTGATTCTCCTGCGACCCCATTGCCATCTGCTTCTTCCATGCTGTCGCCCTCGAACTTCTTGCCTGGTCCAGCAACAAATACTTCGAAATTACTTTTCGCCATGTTATCGAGTACCATGTCGAGGGTCTGGGAAAGAACAGCGAGCAGGGATCTAACTTCCGACATGACTTCTGGCTTAGCAGTAGTGCAGCCCACAGCCAATAGGACGTCAGTAATACCCGCGATAAGAGATTCTGGGATGTGGCCAAACTGTGAGCTATACAAAGGTGAATGTAAGCTTTTCATACACACCTGCGCTACCCAACCGTTGATTTCTATCGAACGATGTATTAGACACTGATTCGATGCCTCTGGTGGAAGCAGCCATGTAGAACGCAGACGCGAGGGAGGCCTGAAACGCGGCCAGGAGGAGCCGCTGGATATCGACTTTATTTCTCCTTCCAAACGATTTCACCAAATCTGGCATGATGTATTCCGAAATCTTCTGCTGAGCGACGACCTGTTCGTCCGTCGCCGGATTCAAGCTCGTCGCGTCCTCGAACTCGAATGATTCTGCGCAGCTTCGTGCCATATTGGTAGCGACTTGCTCTGCTTTGGCGTTCCAAGTCTTCGGACCGTCGATGATCTCCGCATCGACTGGGCTCGGAGGCCCAGATTCATAGTCACTACGCTCCTACATGATCGTTGGTGAGGAAGATGAATCCTCGAATGAAGTATGTTGCATCTGCACCTGAGCGGGTTCAGGGGGTCTGGAGACAACCGGACGAACGGTACTATCAATGTTTGAATTGCGGAAGGGTGGTGTTCTCCCAGACCGAGTGCTGCTGCGAAACATGCGAGAGATCGCAGATCGTATTCGTTGGCATAGCGTACGCCTGGCGATACGTTCGCCCACAGCGCCAGCGTTGGCTGAGGATGCTGAATGCCGCAACTCCCCAGGTCCGTCGGGGTTGCTTCGTGGCTCAGAAGGCTGTAATTGGATAAGTACAATCCCTACCCTGATGATGCTCGCGGCCGTACCATAGTGTTGACCAATTCTCTGCCAGTGTCTTCTTTGGCTCCTACTTGAAGGCTACCGTGGCCCTCTCGCACCGTGACTAGCTGAATAGAGTGTGACTCGGAAGCACACTAGCAGTGAGAATGTCTAGCGCCCTGCCTTTCAAGTTTATCTTTAGCGTCAAGAATCAAGCGCCGAGGCTTGCTTTCCTTGACAGGGAACGTTGGTATCTGTGGCATGATAGGGGTGGGCGAGTGAGTAGGACAGAATGGGATCGTACAAGTCGCGTGTAACAGATACCTTGACAGCAGTCATAGCACGATCGGCTTGATGTTGTACTTCCAGAAGTCGGTACATAGTTCAAGTCAGAATCCTATTGTACCAGGCAGTATATCTCGAGGACTTCTTTAATAGAAAGGTCGCCTCTCGCTGGTGAACCGAAACTCGACCTACGAGTCGGAACTACCTGAAGTCTGCGCGCCCGCCAAGAATGTTCGGCTTCAAGGATGCAAGCGGTATAATCTGGGGTAGTCTAAATATTGCAATCCCGTCTCCCATATAGATTAGGATTGCTCACTCGTACTGACAGGTCTATTCATGCAGGGTGAGCCACGGTCTGTCGCATCACGGGGTGGAAGCCTAGGTCAAGCCCGCCTCTGAGAATACGAGGACTGAGATAAGCCACAAGTAGTACGGGTGAATATCATGTGAATGAGCCAGTGGGTGGCACTGGCACTGGCAGGTGTCCACATGTCGTGCCACGTGGGCATTCCGAGAGTCGGTGGAAAGAACCGAGATCTCGTGACCACATGCACAGCCAAGGCATAAACTCAACCTTCTTCTCCGAGCACTTGATCGATCCTCGGCGTCCGCCGTCTTTTACACGCATCACCCCCCGCGCTGATGGGCGGGGGAATCGTGAGGTTGGTAGGTTTGATCGAACTGCGAACTGCGAGCCTCACTGGCACAACTTTAGTTCCATCCGCAAAATACGCTAAAGGCACCGTCATTGCGTCTCTTCCAGCCAATGTCAAATTATGGCTAGTGACAATCAGGGGTGTCGCTTGCTACTCTTTTTTCTTCTTCTTACTTTCCAGGTAGGTCGCAAGCACTTAGCTGCGCGTGTTCACTACCGTCTCACTGGCACGGCTTCAGCGTTAGAAGTCTTTGGAAGGACATTGAACCCTCGTTTGTTGAATCGTCTCAATCTTTCTGGAATGACTAGCCGCAGGCGTGCAGGGCAAAGGGAACCTTCATCAAAAACTTCACCCGGTGTCACCGGTCACCGTGGCGAGATTCATTACACAGGTTGCCGTGCCCCGGACAACAAGCTTTCAACGAGTTCGTGCTAGATGACCGCCAGATCATGCAGCCAATGTGGTGTTACAGGCGGTCTTTCCGTCTCTCCACCCAACACCATAATCCTCCCCTAGCTTATAAACGATTCATCGCTCGCCTTACCCACTTCAGCCAATGACCACGTTAGGGCGCAAACCACACACAGGGCCCGCAAAGCTGGTTGTATCGTTTGACATCGGGACCATATACAGCAGCATCTCGTACTGCATCCTTGAACCACATCGAGTTCCAAGAATCCACCTCGCAAGGTACGTTGCTTCTTCACTTGCTACTTATACACCCTGACTAGCCGCAGATTCTCCGGACAGGATGTAGCCTGCGCTGACGACAAAGTACCATCCCTTTTGTACTACGACCGCGGTGGCACCGTCAGAGCCGCTGGCGCCGAGGTACTCGCTCAAGACGTAATAGAGACAGCGCTCACTGAAGGATGGCAAAAAGCTGAATGGTCAGTTGCGAAGCATGCATAAAGCTCGTACTCATTCCTGTATCACAGGTGGAAGCTCCATCTCCGTCCAGGGCATTTAGACTCTCCCGTCCAGGATTTGCCGCCCCTTCCTTCAGGGAAACCAGCTGTCGACGTTCTCACAGACTATATCAAGTATCTTTTCGATTGTTGCAAGACCTATATTCAGGGACGACATTCTATGTTCAGTTGGTCATCCGTACAGGACTCGATCGAGTACATTCTCACGTATCCGGGTGGTTGGGATGAACAACAATACCTGTATCGGCATGCGGTTCAACAAGCCGGCCTTGTTCCTAGTACCCCTGATGGCCAGAACCGCGTCTACATGCTGACGGAAGGCGAAGCTAGCCTTCACTCGCATCTCTCGCACTTTCTCAAAGGTGAAACAGCCGGCCAGGAGGCTCCAGAAGGAGTGGTAGTCGTCGATGCTGGCGGTGGGATTATCTGCATGAGCACGTTCTTATTGAGGATGACGTCCAAACCGATCTCCTGCAGAGAGGCTGCCCCCGTTCAATGTAAGCGTCTACTTCTTCTGCGCTTCTCGATCCTCATTTGCTATCTAGGTCGCCTGCAGGGGTCCCTTTTTGTTTCTTGCCGGGCCAAGGCTCTGATTCAACGTGAGTGCGACCGATCTTGATCCTGTCATGCATCGAGCATTCAATTTGGGAATAGGAAAACTACAAGGCTGGGAGCGCTCCAGCATGGATGATATTGATCGGTTTACTCGCGAGTTTGACCAGACGACGAAACTGGTGATCGACAGTGATCGGGTACCTGCATACGTCCGAGTTGCTGATCGTCGTACTGAGAGTTCAACACATTGCATCTTATCTGGTCGACTTGAGCTATCGGGGTACCACTTTGTTCTGTCGACCCTGTCACATACCAATTACTAATTTTTTGTTCATACAGTCCAGAGGCCACCGGCTTGTTCAACGACTCTGTCGATGCCATCATCAATTCATTCGAGCAGCAGGGAGAGTCTTCAACACGCATTACGGTGTGTTTGACACTCTTCGATTGGATCAGTTAGTTACATCATCGAGTCCAGACGGTGTTTTTCGTTGGCGGGCTGTCAAAGAATGATTGGGTTTGGCTCCGGCTCCAGTCGTATTTTACAGCTCGGAACATCGTTCTTTGCCGCCCGAAGCACTGTAGGCATGTGTTTGTCTGGTCTACCTCAAGTGCGTGCTGACATGTCTCCAGAAATGAGGAAGTTGCTAATGGAGCGGTGATGATTCACATCGATCGCGATAATCGTTTGATTACGCCGAGAACTGTGTGCCCCGGATATCTCGCGGTATATACATGTCATATCCCGCAGGCAGCATTTCTGAGCCTAATTTTTCGCTGATTGCTACAGGTTGGGCAAGAACTTCTCCGCGCAAAGGCAGCAAACGTAGTTCTCAAGAAGACCGTTTACTCACTTCGTGCACGGGAGGAAAGTTCCAGTGCGTTCCTTTTGCACTCTGACTCGTACGTCTCTAACATTTTGCAACAATTAGATAGCAAGATTATCCACCTCGAAGCTGAAAACGACTTATTTCGTGCCCTGCTTCGCGCGCACGAGCAGAAATACCAAAGCGAAACCCTATATGCTAGTGGTCGTATCAAGGATGCTGCGGAGTCTTTTCTTGAGCTCCTCATCACCGCTACCGAGTCGGTTAGAACCAACGGGGTATTTATCCGTTGGATACCTGGTAGGTGTCTTCGCTGCAGATCCACAAATATATATATAATTTCTATGATCAGAGTACACTCATCGATGTTTATCGAAACTTGTAACAATGGGAGATGCAGCGTTAGGTGTAATGAATTACGAGGACGCTCTTGGGGCTTACTCCACTGCGCTGTCCCTTATTCCCCATCCCACTTCCGTTGCAGTGTTAAATAAGTGGGCAAAAACAATATTGATGCGTCGCTCAGCTCACGAAGCATTGAGTGCTGCCACCAAGGTATGTTTTCCATCATGCTCGGAAGCACTACACTGACTCTGTTTTTGGTTCAGTTCAATCTCCCGAAATTTGTCATTTGTCGCGCGATTTGTGACATTTTGGAAGAAAACGATCGTGTCAAAGAGGCGATTATATTTTACCGCCAGATAGACTGCGAACTTGCGGGAGACACGCATGGTTCTGACGAGCGAGCTCAATGGGAATCCAGTAAGTTATCGACCAGTGATGCGGACCAAGAGTGTCCAAACATACATTGCAGATTTTCTACGATGCTGCGTCAAGAAGCTCGAGAAGGTGGGCGACGACGCAATGAATTCTCAGAACTACAACATGGCTGTCGAATACTTCTCCACAATATTGTCTCTCAATATCCCGGATCCCATTGATATACTCGTCAAGCGGAGCGATGCACTGGCGTCGATGAGCTCGTGGGACGACGCGTTGCGCGACGCTGATGAGGTATGTTTTGTGTCCTTTATTGTTTTAGACGCGTCAGTTACATAGTATTCAGGCCATCAAACTCGATCCGTCAGACCATCGAGGCCACGAGAGAAGATACGTGGCATTACACGGTGCAAAACATTATGCGCAAGCCGTTGAAGCATTTCTTACGATGCGATCAAAGCCTGGCGTTGACACCAAAAGTGAGGCGTTTTCTTATACTTTTGACCAACCAACCATGATGTTGATGAATTGTAATAATAGAATATGTCGATGCCAGACCTAAGATCCGGGGTATTATTGAAAAAACCCTCCGCCGTATGCCGCGGGTACTGATCGACACCACCACGGGTCGTCTCTGTGACAGGCAGCAGCAAATCGATGCATTTTTAGCCCTCCCCATCTGTAGCGAGCTGGTTTCGTCAATGACGACAGCCGTAGATCGCGACCGTATCGGGATAGCAGTGAAGGAGTTCTACCGATATGTCATGCTATCCCACAAATGGGAGCCTCCTGAACCTGATCACCAGCAAGCCAAGAACATCCCCGTCTACGATCTACCTGCAACTTCTTCAAATCGCAAGCTACAAGAGTTTTGCTCGCTCGTTCGTACTCTCGGAATCCGTTGGGCATGGAGCGACAGCTCCTGTGTGGATAGAGGATCCCACGTCGTGCTGCAGGAGTCACTGGTCGCCATGTTTAAGTGGTATCGTGGTTCCTACCTCACGCTCGTCTACCTTCGTGGAGTTTCGTCGGCGTCTCAGCGTCCCGGTAACCTTGCAGGGAGTGTTTGGAATACCCGGGCATGGACATATCAAGAATACGTTGCTCCGCCGACTATTCGGTTCTACACCGAGGACTGGAAACCGTACCTCGGCTTGGAGTTGTTCAACCACAAGGAGTCCCCTGCAATCACTGCGGAGATGCAACAGATAGCGTTACTTCGCCCCGGCACAGAAAGGATACGAGAGAAACTTTTTCTGGCATCCAGGCGAGAAGCGACGCTCGTAGAAGACATTGCGTACTCGCTTTTCGGCATCTTCGATGTCGCCCTCCCTGCCATATACGGCGAGGGTGATCAAGCAGTTGGCCGCCTATTGGAGCACATCCTGGCTAGTTCAAGCGATGTAACTATTCTCGCATGGACCGGCAATGGGGGCAGTTACAATAGTTGTCTCCCCACGGACCTCACTGTTTACAAGTCAATCGCTCCCCCGCATATCCCACCGCTCATCAAGGAGATTGAGATGAATTGCATCATCACAACATTGCGATCATCCTTGGCTGACCTCTCCCTTGCTGAGGTGCTACACCATCACCTCAATGAACTTCAACCACCAACGATCACCGCCAAACGACTGAGGCTCCCGGGTATTTTGTTCCCGCTCACCGACTTCGGCCCTGACACAGAGTCAGCGCCGATGTTCGTTCATGCCGGTGCCTTATCTGGGGCGCCCACTCAATCTATTCACGCTTCCAACCCCACCACTCCCATCCAAAACCTACGAGTATATCGCGCGATCGCGCCGGCGTTTGGGCATGTGGAGATCAAGACAGCGGATGACTTAACCGGGAAGGCCCTCTGCCTCGTTCACCCGTGGATCCGCCTCCTGCTGGACCAAGAGTTTGCAGAGCACAGGAATGTGCTCGACAAGACGACACAAGCATTGCGGATCGTCGCTCGACTCAGGCAACCATTCGGGGCTCTCTTGTTTGAGCAGCGGACACGGACGGAGTATAGACGGGTTGCGGCAGATTGTCCACTCAAGGTGAAGGTTCGAGAGGAGGTGACGTTGGATGAGTTGATACGCGGAGTCCGTACGATCGAGGTGCTGTAGTCACAGTACTTAGCTTGGCGTAGCTTGAACTCATACGTGCGATTCGCTGTGTTCACGGACCTCGCAGGGTGGGCTAAAAGTCATTCCCGATGTCGCGTTGACAAGGCTACAGTATTTACAACTACAGTGAAGCAGCACTATTTACACGCCATATCCTACATACAAGTCACTGTCGCTTCGATCCGAACCAGGTCAGAATCACCATAATTTATACACATGTCATTGTTTGGCGCGCCAGTCGTTCTCAAGGTGAGATATTGATTTCTCCATTCGTGTCCGACCTAAATTTGTGTTCACTCCAATCAGACTGTCCGAGCTCGTCCACTTCTCGAGAACAGAGACGTCTCGTAGTGTATGAGTCTATCTGAGGGGGGATAAACAGCGTCGAAAGCTGTCAATGCATATGGGGCTTCCTCGGGCTGTAAATGTGGATTGGATTCTTTGCGGCAGGAGATATCCACTCCCACATATTGCACCTCTTCACAACCGTATGTACTCTTGAAGTGGAGTCATTTTATATAGAGGCCTCTTCATTACGAAGCAACGTACCTTGAGACAACTCGACATAGTGTGTTCTGCAATGTGGTCTTCTTACCGAGGCGCTCCTTGTTACACGGGACTCTGGTCAAGGGATCCCTGAAGGCGCGGATCGAAGGGGCGTCCATCGGTCGTGTCAGGGTAGTTGCATATAAAACCGCACCGGTAGCAACCACCTTGCTGCTACAAGATACGTCAAGAAAATGTGTGCAAGATACAAAAGCAACACACCCATGATCATACGGCCGGTAGACTCTTATGTCCTTGGCTGTGAAGTACGACTCGAGCTGATTCCAGACCCATCGGTTTGCTGAGAGCCCTCCTACAACAAACGCCGTCTGGAGTGCGAATCAATATAAATATACAAGCTGTTCCGGGCCAAAAGTACAAAACGTACCGTAATCGGTATTTCAGTGTACTTTTGCTGTTGCTCAAATGCGTCAATGATGGCACCAACAGAATCGTTGAACAGCCCGGTAGCTTCTTCCCTACATGAAATGAAATTGGATGATCAGGGGGGTGCGCGTTAATATCAAACGAAAATCATACCCTGACAGCTTCAGCTGCCCAGATAGGATACCATGTCTTGAACTATGGGTGCGACGCCCACCGATCTTGACGTAAGCAGTTTTCCGCTCATTCTCGATTACCAGTTTGGTTGTCCGGTCAAACTCCTGTGTGAATTGAATGATATCTTCTTCTCCAGAGCGATCCCAACCCTCGAGCTTTCCTGTTTCACATTGTTAGTCGGTGAACATGCATAAAATGAGTCACCAACTCTTGATCAACGCCCGAGCACGGCAAGAGACAAGAACCGATCCTTGCATTCGAGCTAGACAGGGTAAGGATGGCTGAGTGGGAAATAGAAAGTCGGAAAGAGTTGCGTACACTCTGCCGGTACAATTTCCTCGCAGCAGATTGTGTCGGATGCCATCGTTACTGAACACATCCTTAGGTCAATCATTCCGCCTCCGGCATCAATGACTACGACTCCTTGAGGTACCGTCTGGTTAGCCAGTGTATCCCCGTAGAAAATTCCTGAAGTACGACAGTGAAGGCTAGCTTCGCCCTCTGCCAGCAGGTGAACACGTGTTTGGCCTCCAAGAGTACTCGGAACGAGGCCAGCACGCTCGATTGCCTGAAGATATAAGGATCTTTGTTCATCCCAACCACCCGGATAAGTGAGAATGTACTCTATGGAATCCTCCACAGATGACCAAGTGGACGAAGAATGAGCATCCTGGATGTAAGTCTTGGAACACTCGAAAAGATACCGGATGAAGTCCGTGAGAACATCCAAGACAGATTTCCCAGGCGGGAGCGGCGGTATATTGGCGCTCATACTAGTAGAGGCCAGTACATCCCTCGGACAGAGATGAAGTTTCCACCTGGGTTTCACATGTGAGTTACTAACATGAAGCACGAATCCTATGAACACTAACCATTCGGCCCGCGTCCATCCTTCGCTCAGCGCGGTCTCCACTACATCTTGCTTGAGCACCTCAGCGCCAGCCGCTCTGACAGCACCATACTTATCATAGTATAAAGCTGATGGAATTTTGCTATCAGGACATCCGATTCCTTGTCCGGGGAACCTAGTTCCAGCCAGGTGAGACGGAGAATGCGTGGGAAAGGAAGAACCTTGCCTCGCGACGGTGAGCACCTCAGGGGCTCCGCGTGGTACAAGGATACAGTATGAGACACTACTATAGGCAGTACCAATGTCGAACGCCAGAAGGAGCTTGGGGGCCCCAGTGGATGGCTTAGGCCAGGGAACGAATATGGCCATCACGCTGGGGAGGAAATGGGGGACTTTTATTGATCATCTTCCGTGGTCCTTTATGCAGGTCGCTTTTCAGGGGAGGCTCAGGCTCCGAGTCCGCGGTACTACCACGGGACCCGGAACAATGGCAGCGACCACAACTCGGATAACAAACCTTCTACCCGTATTTATATAACTTTATGTCATTACCCCCGTTCTACGTTCCTGTCCTAGTATGTAGCAGTATGCCTTCATTTCCAAGCCTCAATTTGAACAGCCTTGTGACCCTTCCATTAGCCGGTCACGTTGCGGCAAGAATTTGCCACGTTCGACAAACACAAGGTCGCACCCATGAAGATCAAGACGTAGCGCCGTAGCCATGGCCCATGACTGATGGCGTGGCGTCCAGATTAAATGACTGGTGAGTTAATACACCAAATTTGTCACGATATGGTTGCGATCGATAAGACGGTACTGTACTATGTACATATGTTGCAGTCATCTCTCCAGTGAATGGCCGTTCGTCACTTCAATAAATATCTTCCAAGCCGACTTGCTGTTCAAGTAAGACCATTCCAAGCTGGCGTCCAGGTCATGGCCTCGAGCCGTTCCTGTAAGTCATCCAAAGTGGTACTAGATTGATATTCCTCATCCTTATCACGGTTCTCCTGGACCTCGAATTTGGGGAAGAATCGGCACTAGGGCCCGCTCCTCTATTCTGAGAGCTATCTTGTTCCTAATTCGTCGACACGGATAAGGTCTCCAGTCCCAGTTGTGTTCCCACATGAGTCAACAACGCCCTCCCTACCTAGTATGTGTGACATTTCCGTTGATCATTTTCGCCGAGGCTCTAGTGACCTTTTCCGAAGTTGACGACGGCGAACATCAATGCAATAGTTCTCGAAACACGAGAACAAGGTGTGCCACTGCCGAAAAATCAGGGGCGGTAAGCCAAAATATTCAGTATTGATCAACATAGTATAAAGCACCTATGTGGTTCGTATTCAAGTTGAAGGTGCGATTCTAAGTGTTCCGGCTGGGTGGATTAATGATTCCCACCTTGCCAGCTTCAAAAGTCTGAGTCGTGCCATTGGTGGCGCAAGCTTCGCTCGACTGTAAATCTTCAAAGATGGATGTGATTTGAGAATGTAACTCTTGCTCACTTGGGAGCCTAAATAGGTCTCCCCATTTCGAATCCCCTTCAATTTCGGGCTACGCCACACTTTCC
>JBBPOD010000942.1:0-12748 GCA_038091255.1 Tylopilus intermedius | reverse complement strand
CAGGAGCTCAGCAGGGGTCATTCCTCTCACGCGGCATCACTCGCTGTCCTTCTGGACTATGGCGACTACGTTCAGTTGCCCAGTACTTCGGACGTTCTCCGAAGCAATCAAAACACACTCTACGTTACCCCAAGAGCTGGCTCCATATCTCCCTGGAGCAGCAAAGCAACAGATATTGCAGTCATCTGCAACCTCGGAGAGCACGTCGAGAGAGTCGAGCGAAGTGTTGCATACGCTTTTCGGTTGAAACCGGGCAAGACACTAGACAACACGGTGGTCTCCCAGATTTCGCATCTACTCCATGATCGCATGACACAAACTATCCAACTCTCTCTCCCTCATGAAGATGCCATATTTAAATATCGAGATCCCGGCCCTTTGCGCACAGTCGAGTTGAGAAGCCAAACCGATCAAGTGGTGCATGCCATCGCTGCTAGAGACCGGCTCTCTGCAGCCAACAAAACACTGGGCCTTGCTCTTGCGTCCGACGAAATCGATTACTTGATCGATGCTTTCGTCGCTGGATCCTCTCCGATCAGCCGCAACCCCACCGACGCAGAGCTCTTCATGTTCGCCCAGGTTAACTCCGAGCACTGCAGACACAAGATTTTTAATGCCTCCTGGACCATCGATGAGATCCCTCGTGACAGGTCACTTTTCCAGATGATCAAGAATACCGAACAGAAATGCACAAACAAAGCCATTTCTGCATACTCCGACAATGCGGCTGTCCTTGGAGGTGCCACCATACCTGTATTTGGGCTCTGGACTCAAGAATCCAAGGAATCGCGAATTTATACATCGGAAGAATTCGGGTCCTACCCCATCCTCATCAAAGTAGAGACCCACAATCACCCAACAGCAGTTTCTCCGTACCCGGGAGCGGCCACAGGTTCCGGCGGGGAGATCCGCGATGAAGGTGCCGTCGGCCGAGGATCTAAGCCCAAAGCTGGCTTGGCCGGCTTCACCGTATCGAACCTCCTCATCCCGGGCCATGAGCAGCCATGGGAGACCGACTTCGGTCGGCCATCCCACATCGCATCGGCACTGGAAATCATGATCGATGGTCCACTGGGCGCAAGCGCATTCAACAATGAATTTGGACGACCCGCGCTTGCCGGATACTTCCGTACGTTTTCGGAGTCTGTGCCTGCCTCAGAGGATGGGGCGAAGGAGATCAGGGGATATCACAAACCTATCATGATAGCTGGCGGTTACGGAAACGTGCTCCCGAGGTTTGCGAAGAAGTCAGCTATCGAACCTGGAGCGAGGATCATCGTGTTAGGGGGCCCCGGAATGCTGATCGGTCTGGGAGGCGGGGCTGCGTCTAGCCAGGTTTCAGGTGCCAGCTCGGTAGAGCTTGATTTTGCATCCGTGCAACGAGACAATGCGGAAATGCAAAGACGGTGCCAGCAGGTTATTGACGCGTGCGTGGGCCTGGGAGATGGGAACCCGATACAGAGCATTCACGATGTCGGGGCGGGCGGTCTATCTAATGCCTTACCCGAACTAGTGCATGATTCCAGGCTCGGAGCGACGTTTGAGATACGAGACGTTCTTGTTGCAGATAGCTCCATGTCGCCGATGGAGATCTGGTGCAACGAGAGTCAGGAACGCTACGTACTTGCTGTTTCCCCGCAGAAGGCTGGCAACTTCGAGGCGATTGCAAAACGAGAGCGCTGCCCGCATTCTGTCGTCGGTCATTCTACCGAGGAAGAAGTGCTGATCGTCACCGATCGCCTCCTTGGCCAAGACGTTATCAATCTCAAAATGTCCACCCTCTTTGGCAAACCTCCTCGTATGTCCCGGAAGGACAAAACACGGAAGGTTACCTTCAATACATTTGACACGTCCCTAGCCACGTACTTCCCCAACATCACAGATCCTATTTCAACTGCAGTCAATCGCGTACTTCGCCTTCCGTCCGTCGGTTCAAAGTCCTTCCTTATCACTATTGGAGATAGGTCCATCACCGGCTTAGTGACGCGCGACCAAATGGTGGGCCCTTGGCAAGTTCCCGTCGCTGACGTTGCCGTTACCCGCACATCCTACGGTTTTGACGTTCTTGCCGGAGAAGCCATGGCGGTGGGCGAGAGAACTCCCGTAGCTCTACTCAGTCCCGCCGCATCAGCGCGCATGGCGATTGCTGAGTCGTTGACCAACATCGTCGCAGCCTCTATCTCAGACATCTCCCTTGTCAAGCTAAGCGCTAACTGGATGTGCGCCGCGTCAAAGGCGGGAGAAGGCGCGGGATTATATGAGGCGGTTACTGCTGTGGGCTTGGAGCTTTGTCCTGCGCTCGGGATTGGTGTCCCGGTCGGCAAAGATTCAATGTCCATGTCGATGAAATGGAGGCAAGGAGACGAGCAACGAGAAATTAGCGCGCCTTTGTCGCTCATTGTCACTGCCTTCGCTCCGGTGGACGACATTTCCGCGACTTGGACGCCGCAACTCCGCACGGATGTTGGCGAGCCCACTGTTCTTGTATTTTGCGATCTTGCCGGAGGGAGGAAGCGGATGGGTGGATCAGCATTGGCCCAAGTGTTCAAGGAAATCGGATCGGAAGCACCTGACGTTGTTGATCCTTCCGTGCTCAAAGCCTTTTTCAGCGGTTGCCAGGCCGCCAAGAAAGCAGGCTTGGTCCTTGCATACCATGACCGCTCTGACGGTGGCTTGTTTACTACCCTTGTTGAGATGAGCTTCGCGGGACGGGTCGGAGCAGACGTCTCGCTCGATCCTCTGGGCTCTCCTGGAGAGGCTATGGCGACGTTGTTCAACGAGGAGCTTGGTGCTGTCATCCAAGTGCGCAAGCACGCCGTCGAAGAGCTGAAGTCTACGTTTACGAGTGCAGGTTTCCCTTCTGCGTCGATGTTCGAAATCGGAAGCGTGAACGAGGATCCTGTCGACCAGACTTTCGTTATCCGGGAAAACTCTAGCATACTCTTCTCTCGGACTCGAGCAGAGCTCCAAGAAATTTGGACAGAAACATCGTTCAAGATGCAGAGCCTTCGTGACAACCCTACGGCTGCGAAGCAGGAATTCAACTTTATCAGCGACCCAAGCTACAAGGGCATATATTACGAGCTCGCCTTCGCATGCAACGTATCTCCTCTCCGCGATCCGACGTACCGTCCCAAAGTTGCCATTCTGCGAGAACAAGGTGTCAACGGTCAAGTCGAAATGGCTTGGGCATTTACTGCGGCCGGCTTCGACGCCATTGACGTACACATGTCCGACATTCTAGGAGGCAAAGTTTCCCTGGCAGACTTCCGTGGGTTAGCCGCTTGTGGCGGTTTCTCCTATGGCGACGTCCTTGGGGCCGGGAAGGGCTGGGCTCACTCGGTCCGTCTCAACGAACTTGCGAGATGCGAGTTTCGACGATTCTTCGAAAACGACTCCACATTCACGCTAGGCGTTTGCAACGGATGTCAGTTCCTTAGCCATCTTCGCGAGCTGATACCCGGTGCGGCCGACTGGCCTGATTTTAAGCAGAACGTTAGCGAGCGATTCGAAGCGCGGGTCTGCGTAGTCCAGATCTCGCAAAGCGCCGCTACAGAGCGTTCTGTTTTTCTCCGTGACATGGTCGGTTCCAAGCTCCCTGTCCCTGTCGCCCACGGAGAGGGACGGGCGTCCTTCGTGAGAGGCGATTCCCAGCTACACGCTTTGCGGACTGCTGGCCTCATCGCCACTCAATACGTGGATTCCGAGGGTTCACCGACGGAGGTGTACCCTTTGAACCCTAATGGAGGGGTTGACGGCATCGCTGGTGTGCAAACGCCCGACGGCAGGGTCCTTGCACTGATGCCTCACCCTGAACGGGCCACCACTCTGGAGAGTAACAGTTGGTACCCACCTGCGTTCTCGAGTGCTTGGAGCGGCATGGGACCTTGGTTCAAGTTATTCCAGAGCGCAAGAGCCTGGGTGAATTGACGGTGAGTCGTTTCGTGTTACAGACGTGCTCAAGAGCTTGATGTCTGTTGCCAAGAGCAGAAATATCTTTAACGGTGGGATCTCAGGTAGATTGCAGTATCATTGCTCAGTGATTGAAATATGTATCTGGCAGTGCCATCAATAGAACGAATGGATTTACAGTATGACACTGTTACATTATTGTGGGTTTCCTTTGACAGAGCATGCCTGAGCGTCGGGTGGTTGTTTACGTATGTTGTTCAGGAGCCTTGTAAACTAACAAAGCAAAATAACGCGTAAGTTCATGACTCGTAATCTCGGACGCGTGGCTGCGTTTTTACCAAAACCTCGTCCAGTCTCTAATCTCCACCACTGAGAGATAGCATGATATGAGCGAGAAATATCTATTCTTTACAGATCCCGGTGATGAAGATGCAGCTGAGGTGCCTGGAGAAAAAGAACACGATCCCGAAGTTGCTGTGGACCTTCCGAGCTCCACCCTGCCGGAAACCAGTTTGATCTCCTCTCAGCAAGTTCGTGAAAAACGACTGTTCTTTCCTGATAGTGACGACGAGGATATTCCGAGCTTCGAAGCACCACCCGACTCTCTCGCTGCCAGGACACCCCTAGCAACGGGTGCAACCGATGACTCTGGGAGCGACCTCGAGCTGCTTCCTATCGAAGAGATCCCACGCGCGTCCAGTGTCAGCAGCATGTCGTCGGGGGTCTCGAGGCACTCGTCTCCTGCTCTTTCTGTTCTTGCTCCACCCCAGACTACTATCCGACCCTCGTCACCTCCGGCCAAGAAAAGGCGCGTTTCATTCTCTGCACAGCTAAAACCTGTCGTAAAATCGGCTGGTACATACTTGGGTACTCTCGTAGTCCCTAACGCTTGGAGTACGGTCAAGGGCAAAGGTTACATCAAGCCAGGAGACGAAATCGACATCGAACGTGACACTCCCGAGGACGCCTCGACCACTTCAGCCAAAGGAAAGAAGAAGCAACTCACTCTCAAGGCCATGTTGAAACCCCAGCAGACCAAGAATGTGAAACGGAAAACAGATACGATCGTTCGACTCGCAAACAAAGGAGGGTTTGGTGAGTGAATTGTCGTGTCATAGCAGCAGATTTCATGACCGGGTCGTAAGAATTTGGCCGTCTACCGCAAGATATTTCTGGATGGGTATCACAGTTGTTAGACATGGGTGATTTTCTTTCTATGTCCGTCTCGAGCCAACACTTATACATCCGTCCAGGTCTGATTACCTTCAAGGGTAGTACCATAGTCGATTGCCCACCTGTTCTATACTCGGGCGCAGACATGATTGTCTCCCTCTCTGTTTATATTTCTGCTTCGGCGTTCAAACCCGTTAATGCACCGGATGCATCCAACCACCCTACAGCGATGTTTGGACAAGGAAAGGAGACCGAAGGAGAGCAGTCTCTCCGTGAACGGAAGACTGCCCTCCTATCCCTGTTTGATGCCGTCAATCTTCGACCACGCGCCGGCGCACGAGCCTTGAGCAACAGTCAAATTCCTGAAAGAGATGGGAAATCCGCGCAGAAGCCGACAACGACAAAGAAAACGAGGACAGAAATAGTGGGTGACGGGGAGGAAATCGAGGTTGAGGAAGGCGAAGAACTATCTGACAATCAATTAGACCTCATCTATCGAAAGTGATTAAACCACACTTCCGTCAAAGCATTATCTAACCCCATATTTACAGGGCACAGCGACACGATCAGTCCATGAAAGAGATGGATCCCCCATCTACATTCACGCTCACACTGAGGGGCTATCAGAAACAAGCACTGATGTAGGTGGAACCTCGCGGTACAGGACGGTGCACTTACCGTTGAGTAGGTGGATGCATTCTATGGAGTCAGGTGAGGCCTCTGCAAGAGAAGCAACGTCCATGCATCCTCTGTGGAGCGAGTAAGTCTTGAGTGCTCTTCTAGGGCGAGGTGTCACGATTACTCTTCAGATATGTATTCCCGGCAGAACCATGTGACGGATTGATCGATCTAACTGAGGATGACAAGCCGTTCTATTTCAACCCTTTCTCTGGTGAGCTCAGCCTGGACTTCCCCAAGGCCGAGCGCAGACTCAAAGGTGGAATTTTGGCGTGAGTTCCCACACATCATGATAGTCATTAAACTCATTAAATCTCACAGCGATGGTAAGCATTACCCCCTTTGCTGATATAGGCTGAAATTCGAGCCGATCATACCTCAACAGAAAGTAAGCGTCAAGCGATTCGCACATTTATCTGGCTGACCTTCATTCGCAGTGGGAATGGGCAAGACGATTATGATTGCAGCGTTAATCCATATCAATAAAGGGCCAGAGCCTATCAGCGACGACGGCAAGGAGTCTTCGCGTGGTCGTCAGTTGAGACTCGACAATGCGTTCCGCGCCGTTCCACTCAACCAAACCAAACGACCAACGAAAGGCCCATCCGCGACGCTGGTTGTTGCTCCGACGTCACTTCTCTCACAATGGGCTGATGAATTGGAGCGCTGCAGTGTGTCTGGCTCTGTGCGAATTGTCGTCTGGCATGGGCAAAATAGGTTAGATCTGGACGGCTTGGAGACCGAAGAAGACGGCGACACAGGCGTTCCCATCGTCATTACCTCTTATGGCGTCTTAGCTTCTGAGCATTCCAAGTCTGAAAAGTCAAACGGTCAATCATCGGTATACCAAAGTAATGTTTTCGCTTTCCCCTGATAATCGGCTATTGACTTACACTGCCATATGGCAGTCGAATGGATGAGGGTCATTTTGGATGAGGCACACCACTGTAAATCAAGGACGAGTAAGACTGCGCGGGCTGTGTATGCACTTCGAGCAAGGCGAAGGTGGGCCGTGACGGGAACGCCCATCGTAAACAAGCTCGAGGACCTTCACTCTCTCTTGTAAGAGACGGCTTTGTTTTTGTTGGATTCTCATGCTCACTTTCAGGACAGGAAGTATCTTGATTATACCCCCTGGTCTTCTTACGCCTTTTTCCGCTCGTATGCATTAGTTCACGACCACCCCTCAATCGTAACTAAAAGCTCGTTCCAGGTTCATTACGCTACCATTTCTTGCTCGCGACCCCAAAGCGATCGAAATCGTGCAAGTCATATTGGAGAGTATCTTACTCCGGAGAGAGAAAAATATGCTTGACAGTGATGGAAAACGAATTGTGGAATTACCTCCGAAGGAGGCCACCATTGAAATTCTTCATTTCTCCCCACCAGAGCAGAGAATCTACGACTTTATCTATGATAGTGCCAAGCGAAGCTTTGACCAACTGAATGCAAAGGGCCTTGTTGGCAAGAATTATACCCACATACTTGCTATGCTAATGCGGTTCGCACTCCACAGGCTTGGTGCTTTTCTGGCGCTAACAGACAGGTTTCCAGCTTGCGGCGTGCTGTGCTGCATCCGGATCTTGTTGTAGACCCCGAAGAACGGGCGAACGAACACGAACCTTCGTTAGGCCCAAAGTGCATGGAAGTCGACGCTTTCATACAAGACGTTGCTGAGCGGCAAGATGTTCCAAGTACATCTTTCGCGAAGAGTGTCCTCTCCAACCTTGCAGCACCTGAGACAGGTGAATGCCCTATCTGTCTCGATGTGATGGAGACAGCAGTTATCATTCCGCAGTGTTTGCATCGATGGTAAGGATAACCTGCACCTTACGTCCCCCACGACTTACTTGGTCCTAGCTGCAAAGACTGCATTGTTTCTTATATAGCTGCTTGCACGGAACGACGCGAAGAAGGTCGTTGTCCTTCCTGCTCCCGAGGCCCCATCAAAGAAAACGAGTTGATAGAAGTTTTGAAACACAAGACCGAAGATGCGATAACAACCGCTCTAAATCCAGGGGATAACGAGGCCACAGAAGCGGCTACGGCTGCATCGGTGATCGAATTACGCCGCAATGACTTCCGCTCCTCGACGAAACTGGATGCTTTGATTCAAAACCTACGTGAGTCATTCCTTGCTCCCTTGATGGCGGGTTATGACCAGTCGTGAACCAGGTCGCTTGCGAGACCAAGATCCACACTTCCGGGCAATCGTGTTCTCGCAGTTCACTTCATTCCTTTCGCTCATATCGACCGCTCTTGACCGCGAACGCCTCCCATGGTACCGCTTTGATGGTTCTATGGACATGAAAAAGCGTAGCGCGGCCATAGCCGAGTTCAAACAAAATGAGCGCAAGCCGAAAGTCCTAATCGTTAGCTTGAAAGCCGGGGGAGTTGGGCTCAATGTATGGTGTTGTTCCGTTCGGAATGATCTCTACTCATTAAACAAATGATCAGCTCACCTGCGCAAACCATGTGTTCATGGTAGGATTCAATGATTCTTTACAGGATCAATCTAACCCAGCCCTAGATGGATTGCTGGTGGAATGCGGCGATTGAGAACCAAGGTACATATCCCTTATTGAATCACGGATACACGGGGTAACATCCTCCACAGCAATTGATCGTGTTCACCGCATTGGCCAAGAAAAGACTGTCTACGTTAAGCATTTCATCGTGAGAGAACCGCAGCTCGTATGTCAGCGTTCCCATCGTTGACGTTTGTTCAGATCGACAATACCATTGAAGGAAATATCCTAGAGATCCAGAAGCGCAAGACGGCCATCATCAGGGAAGCGTTCCGAGGAACGAACAAGTCGGGCAAAGCAGATCCCGAGAGCTTGGAAAATCTCAAACTCATCTTTGGCGAACATTGATAACTTACAGCAGTATGACGCAATATCCTGATTGTATCTATGGGATCAGTTAACAGACGGGACTAGCCTATTGAGGACGTATCACTTCAATTGAAGCTTTATCCTTTTTGTGCATGCCTGGAAGACGATGCAATTCCACAAGGTGACTTTGGATCATCCCTTGTAGAGGTAGCCTCTCAGTAGGTATCAAGACGAGAAAAGGTCAGCACAAACGGAAACGTGTTTCCCTGTGACATGTGACAGTGAATAATGTGTGACATTTGTGACGTTCCGGCTGTGTTGCTGTGAGATGAATCGGTTTCTTGACTTGCAACGACCATGACCACTGTGTCGCCCTTTGCTCGAAGCACTGCGTTCGATGAGCCCCGCCTTGGGGCGCGTGAGCAGACCGTGTGTACTCTTTGATCCCTTTTCTGTCCTCCCTGAATGAACCCGAGCAAGCGACTTGCAGATCGAAGAAATGTACAGCGTTCCGGAAAGTTTTCTGGAAATTGAGGTTCGCAATCCTCAGACGCACGGTAAGCCGGCGCTCTCTCGACCCTCGCATTGTCGCTGATAGTATCGTCCCAGGATTCGGTCGCAAGATGTTTACCGACTACGAAGTCGTATGCAAAGTACGTCCCCACCTTGATCCGCTTGTGCATCTGAGCGCCTACCGATGACCTAGACCAACATACCTGCCTTTAAATTACGCCACTCCCTCGTGAGACGTCGTTACTCCGACTTTGAGGCGTTTCGCGATATTCTCGAACGGGAGTCTACTCGCGTCAACATTCCTCCCCTCCCTGGCAAAGTCTTCACTAACAGGTTCTCTGACGAAGTTATTGAAGCCCGAAGGGAGGGGCTGGAACGATTCCTTAGCATCGTTGCCGGTCACCCCCTTTTGCAGGTGCGGTCTTCTAGATCCACTCTGCCTCACACAGCGCTCACACTTCCCTCGTTGTCGCCAGACCGGCAGCAAAGTCCTTTGCGCATTCTTGCAGGACCCAGGCTGGGACAAGACCCAGTGGCTATAAACATCGTATCTCGCCAATGCCTGATTCATTCCCAATGTCCTGATCCCACCTTGTTTCCACTTCGGTCTGACATGTACCGCGGAGGACGCCGTCTTTTACCAATGTATCACTAGGCGTCCTCGTTTTGATCCCACACCTGGTTGTTCTTATATATGCATTCTTGTCCTCTTGGAAACCCTTCCACCTTTCTATACGTTCAGATCATGCAACGGAACTCAAAGTATATGCCTCCGATATGACTATGGAACCTTGTTCTCTTTCTCCTGTATTGTGTGTTCATGCACGACGACGTCCAAGACAGATCTGAGCTGAGTCAGTGATCGGGTGGACGATCTTCCACCTCCAGTGCTCACCGTAATTTGACTGCATAGCCAGTCTCGACATCCGTCAGCGTGAGAATATCCACAGAATGAATGCCAGGAGATACAGCAAGGAAGTCCATTCGGACGGATTGACAAGTATATGACCTGAGCGGGCTAGAGATTTGAATCAGAAAGTCGAATTGTATCCAAGCGATGCTCTCAACTCACCCCACCCTCACTCGATTCTGCAAGGGCAAGATACCAGGCGCGGCCATCGAGACGCCTTTGCCTTTTGATCCCGACATGGCCTTGTTTTGTTCTCCCTGACGCTGTCGTCTATCCACGATCGGATAGCTCACCTCGAACCGCCTGGTCCACGAGCTCTGGTTATACACAAAGATATCCAGCGTGAACTTGTCCGACGGGCATATCTCGCTCTGCCCAAACGCACAGCCCTCGCCGAACCTAGATTCGGCGGGCAAGAGCCCCACAGAGACGACGATAGGCTCGCCAGAGGGTACCGGCACCTGGTCCTGCCGACCATCAAACCGCGTACCCAGGACGGTCGGGAGCGGCGTGTGGGGGACCGCCGCGGACATTCCCGTTCCTCGCTCGCGCTTGATCTCGACGCTTGGTCCGGAATAGCCTTGTTGGCTCCCCAGCGCCTGGGCGTGCGGCGTGTTCGTTGGCATGGCGGGTGAGAACGCGGGGTATGCGGGCGTTGGGGGCGTGACGAATGTTTGGGTAGGCATCTCGGGGGATGATACTGGCACGTGGACGTTGAGCCCACTTGGCGGTGGAGGTGTCATCCCATACGGGGCCGGAATCGATCGATGGAATGCCTGGAGCGCAACAGAAGGAGGGGTGAATGCTGCCGTGGTCAGGGCGGGCGACACTGCAGATCCCCCGGGATGCTCGCGAGACGGGAGGGAGAGACGGAAGTTGGAAGAAGGGTTGACAGCACGCATAGCAATGATGTTCCCAGGAAGGGTGTGTCGTTTTCCTGCAATTGATTGCGGAGTGGGCGTGGAGGCACGGGAAGAGAGCAGAGACGAGAAAGACGAGAAAGCAGTACGACCTGGAAAAGGCGAAGGGGGCTCAGGGAGGGCACTGCGTCCCCCGGCGGGCTCATGGAAGTCGACAGGTTCCTCGCGAGATCGAGACGACAGGTCAAGAATGCAGTTCCATCGAGACGAGAAGGTTTGAGTCGGGTAGGACAGGATAGCGTTTTCGTCTTTAATGCCACTTGTCAGATAAGGCCGACCGTAGACAACAATGGTCACTGCTCTCTGCAATTCGCCACCGCCGTCCAAACCACGACCAGCCAACAAGAGGTTTTCTTGATCGTTTGGTGTGCTCCAGAAGGATACGACGTAGAGGAGGTTGTATTGCTCCATGGAGCCTATCAGAAGGGGAAAAACGCGCTCTTCGATGTCCAAGTCAAAGGCATTTTCTCCCCATCCAATAAGTCTTGTAGTGGCACCCTCCCCGCCGATCTTGACATCTAACCGCTCGAGCGAGAAACCCATAGTTGGGCCAGATTCGCCAGAGTTCTCAACCTCGACGCAGAGGATCACCGTACGTTCACTATTTCCGGCTTCCCGTTCTTCATTCTCACTTTCCAATTCTTTGTGATCGCGAGTGTCCCGATCGCTTTGAGAAGTAGAAGTTTTCGGCAGCAAGACATGAGGAACCAATACGGTACGCATTCGGACGCGAAACCCAGAGACTGTTTGGAGAATTTTGCGGTAGGACTTGCGCATGATAAACGTCTGCTTCGAGGATGAGGGCGTTTGGATCGGCGCGGCCAGCGGAGGGAGCGCAAAGAGTCGTCGCCGGGTGTCGTTTCCTAGTCGAGTTGACGGGAGATGGAGCGGTTCGGAGTCAGATGAACCTACTACAGAGCAGGGTAAATAATAAAATGCCATGGATGACAAGAAAGAGACGCACCCAATGAGAGGCCATCGAGTAAATTGATTTCCTCGAAGCCAGTATCCTCGGTTTCTTCGTCTTCCTCACCGTTTTCACCACCTGTCGCGGTTCCCGGCTCCAAATGAGAGATCAGACCAGTTTTAGCTAGGTATGCAACTAGCGGGTGAGTTGACTGGGTGAACGATAGTGCCTTGTCTCGTAACGTAGCAGATGCGGTCAGGCAAAGCAATGGATCGGTGAAAGCGAGGCGTAGGTAGGCTAGGAAGCTTAGCATGGTCGGCACCGAACGTCAGGGTATGGCGACGTACTCACAGACAATCAAGGAAAGCTCGTAGACGGCAATCCAATGTCCTTGCGCTTCGGAAAACACCAGGGTAAACTTCTCCTTGGATGATTCGTCCGTGGCTTTCTTCATTCCCCAGATACCAGAGTAGAGCAGCGTTCCCTCTGACTGCACGTACTTGCGGTCGTTTTCTGTGGTCGACGGGATCGGATTCGGAGTGTGGGGTGGAAATATCGACGAATGAAGCGAAGACGGCCGGCCCTTGACCATGGACGACGTGCGAGGTGGAACCAGCGTGGCAGTGTCTGGTGAATCTTGGTGTGGGGTTTGGGAGATGTATGTCGCCTCGAGCGACACTTGGACATGACTGAG
This sequence comes from Tylopilus intermedius, assembly GCA_038091255.1. Taxonomy (NCBI): domain Eukaryota; kingdom Fungi; phylum Basidiomycota; class Agaricomycetes; order Boletales; family Boletaceae; genus Tylopilus; species Tylopilus intermedius. Next base: position 204 of record JBBPOD010000942.1, on the reverse strand, counting down.
GAAGTCGACGAGGGACCGCGGTGGATGGTGGCCCTCCTGTGGATGATTGATGTACATCACGAGGAGTAGATGGAGTTGTTCATCTGGTTATCTATGAGCTTCGGTGGGGTGTGCATGACGAGGTACCTCACCGAAGAAGGCCTGCTTTCTCTCTGCGCGAGGTTGCTTGAGGTTCGCGAGCCAATCGTCGACGACGACGACATC
>JBBPOD010000941.1:0-12772 GCA_038091255.1 Tylopilus intermedius | reverse complement strand
ATCACTCCCCAGCACTCCCTCCCACTCTCCCACTGTTTCCCAACACTCCCCAACACTCCTCCCACTCCCCAGCACTCCCCCAGCACTCCCCCAGCACTCCCCAGCCTTGTCCAGGTCTAGGCCACTTTGGAGAGTCTGTGGCCTCAACTAAGGGCAAGGGTTGGTTTGCTGATGTATTCTGTCATCGTAATTGCTCTCCTACTCATGGATTGCTAGGCAATTTTTCCTGCAATCACAGCATGAGTACAACCTGTCACTGGGTCCAGGCATCCATCCTCTGCTGTTCACTTCTTAATTTTCAGCGCTGGATATCTTCTTGGACAGTACAGTTGTTCGTTCTCTTGGTTGGTCGTCTGGTCTGGGAAGAAGATTCTAGTCATGTCTCTTCTCCGGACGATGTTCATCCCCCTTCTTTGCAATGTCGATCGACCTACGACCGCCTCGATTCGCCTTCCGATCATACATTCCGACGTCCTTTTCATGGTCGCCATTTTCGCCCTAGGATACATGAGCGGTCATGTCTTAACACTAGCTTTGGTCACCGTTTCGTCCCCCGAGCATAACCCTGGACTGAAGGGGCGCAGGGAAGATGTAGATGTCGCCGCAACGTTGGGTAGTACTTTCATGATGCTTGGGCTTGCTGTTGGGTCGCTGTGTAGTTTTGGTGTGCAGGCTATTATATGAGATCATCTTGGTATCTCTCTGATCAGTGGTCTGCCATAACAATACATCTTGGTCTGGGCGCATCCGACGATCAGGTTTCCATGGAATGGTCCCGACGCACATGCCGACTCGAGCGAGCGTAGCAATTACTCCCTGGATCTAGATCTGGAATATGATCGGGCTTTGCCACTGATGTAATCACGGAGTCATCCCGAGTAAGACCTGTGCGGTATTATGGGCTGGGTTCCGGGTTTTTTGGCAGGCGTTTTGGAGAATCGGTGCTTGTATTTATGTTTATTTAGTTTGGCTTGTTTGTTTGTTTTCTTTATCAGGTTCATCCGACGTCGGACCGACGTGCATATATTTATGTTTGTTTGGTTCAACTTGTTTGTTTGGTTTCTTTATCGGGCTCATCCGCTTGATTCTCTTGTTATTGATGATACGACATTCTTTCTTTCCCCGATCCCGTTCAACAATGCTTGAATGCATGCACATCAACCGTCTGTCCGTGCTCGGTCGCTTCGGCTTGTCCGTATATCATTGTCTCCTGTCATAGCTCACGCGCTGCAACTGCCCAATCGTCCACCAAAAAATATCAGAATGTTGCGCCTGAGGACATTGCGCTCGTCAGCACCTGGCCACGTACGTTTTCACTCTTCCATACGTTCTCTATTTATAACTCACCCTACCTTTGCACAGTGCTGTCTCCACCGCGCAGGTCGACTCTGTGAGGAAGTACCGCATGCTCGGAGACATGGAGTTGTAAACAGCTCCCGCTAGCCGACACGTTTGGTGATCGCAGCACGTTATTACTTGGCAAGTTGTTCTTTCATCTCTTTCCTACCCAGCTTGTATCAACACCGTGAAGACCTGCTTCCTCGCTAAATCAAAATCTGAGTCGATGAGCGCTTCCTTTCGTTGACGTGCCACACGATCGTCCACTCGTTTCCATCGGTAGGTTACAGACACTGACCATCACCGAATAGACAATGGTGGCGATAACGCCCCACCCCGATCCATGACTACGGAGTCAGAACACAGACGACGTGGCGAACATGAACAAGCAGCCGCAAGCCGAAGGGGAGGTAATGTTGATTTCTGCAAATGTTCGCGACAACACTGATGAATACAAAGGGCGAGTACTTGAGTTTCCTTACAAGGCCTTTTCTTCGCGTGGGGCACGAAAAGCCAGAACTGGCAACCATCCCCTGCCACATACACAGTGCTGTATTGGACCCAGGACATCTCTCTACCGGTTAACCGCGCCGTTCTATCCTGCACGACCGATGCCCCTGCCCATCACTCCCCCCGTCCTCGTCCTCAAACACCGCCACACGCCGATGCATGTACATGAAAGCGTCGCGCGCGAAGATTTCGGTCTCGTGAATGTCGTTCTGCGCAGGTGGGTCATCCCGTACAATACCACCTGCATCCTGCTCACCCGGGTCATCTTCCAGAACGATTGAGGAAGGGATACTGGAACACGTTGATCAGGTCGATTACAACCTATATGCCTGTAGTATCGCATAACATATTTCATCTGTTAATGGTTCTTTTTTGACTACCGCTCACGAAAAAAGAATGCGAGGCATTCCATACCACAGGCGCATGAACCACGGCCATGGTCACACAATATTTGTACTATGTAGGTATCTCGTCTGTCCTGCTCCCCTCACATACACGTGTAGCAAAGAAAATGTGTCATTGTAAATTGATACACATGGCGTGAGTCGGGGGACACGCGATCCATTGTCAGTGAGCGATGTACAACCGACGAGTCAACACAAGCGACGTCACGGTGAGAACGTAGCGGGCATTACCGCGGACGTTATGTGAATTGCAGCAGATTCCGGAGTCGGGGACTTGGTGCGCTGGCACCGCTACGATATACATTGAGTAATTGATACCATCGATCTCCTCGATAAGGCTGAGCTGCGGCGGTGCTTCTTAAACTCGTTCCACCACCGAGGGACTTCCGCTCATCAACTCCTCCCCTCGTAGTCTCCCCCACAGCAAAAACTTCCATAACCAGCAACTTGATGAAACTCGGACGGGTGAGCCCCAACCCTTGCTCGCAAAGGAAATTTTTTGAAATCATTACTAAGCACGATATGCCACTCGCTCTATGCGCGGTGCGTTCGGTATGACTGGCGCTCATTCACAGTTGCTGACTCGAAAATTTTAGCTAGCTACCCCACCCCTATTCCGCCGCAAGGAGGACACGTATCGCGACTCGATGGACCCTAAAGTCGCGGAAGACACTGCTCGAGTCCACTGGTCGCTCAACCTGCACCAGACGAAGGAGTTTCTCCGCAAACTGTTTCCCGATGAAAGACTGTTCCCATGGCCCGCTTCCATCGACGGAAGTGCAACTCCGGACATGAAATACGTTCTCGGTGTCATGGAGCATCTACGGCAGCGGAAGGGCAGTCACTGGGCATATTTTCCTGATCTCGCTCACCCTGGAGAGAATCTAGAAGAAAAAATCGCGGCGTTCTTCAACGGTGTCATTCAACATGTCCCAAACGCTCATACGTGCACGAGGTAAGTGATCCTTACGTCCATCTTCACGGCTAACATCTGATCAGACGATGGTCTGGCAAAGCAGCAAACAAACCGGTGGAAGGTCTGACTGGTGCAATCCGAAAACCTGATCTACTTCTTTGTGAAGAGGAGACAATCATGAAGCGCGACATGGGACACGAGAGGTTCGATATGAGAACTGATGTTTACGCCCTTGGCGAAGTCAAGAAGACAGCTAACAAAGACAACAAGAAGGATTCGTACGTGGAACTTGCCGGGAAAGTAGGCTTCCTACTTGAAGCTCAGGATGGGCGCTACGCGGCGCCTGGCCTTCAAGTCTTGGGCTCGGAGATTATCCTCACTCTCTTCGAGGGGCTCCATCTCTACTCACCCCATCGATATCCACCAATTCCCCGAAGAGTTCTTGCGTATTCTACTCGGGATCACATTTGCCGATGGGATCATGCTTGGCTTTGATTCGACTGTCTCTCCCGTCAAGGACGATCAAAAGGAAATCCAAATATCTATAGAAGACAAGGATTACATCATTTCCGTCGACACCCTGCTCTTCTTCTCTGGGACACTACATGGTCGCGGCACAACCGTGTGGAGCGGTAAAGTTACCATTGCCCACACCTCCGAGGACTCGGAAGTTGTCGTCAAGGACTCATGGGTGGACCCGCTACGACGCTACACGGAGGGAAGAATCTTGAAGCTTTTGGAGGAGGCAGGGGTGAAGGGTGTGCCGGTATTAGTACACGAGCAGCAGGTCAAAACTCAACACCCCGTCACGCGGCAGCTTCTCAATCACTCGACTCACATACTTCGGTCCCTGGTCACCACGAACCCCGAAGCTGCATACTACTTGTGCGTTTTGTCTCGTCTAGTTTCAAAGCCAAGAGGGGACCCGATCTTTTCTTTCACTTCTCTCGCCGAATTACTTGTAGGACTTGTCGATTGTCTGTGCGGTGAGCCCCGAGCTAACTCCGTTCGGTTACGAATCACTCACGCCTCGTAGCTCATCGCGACGCTCTCAAGAAAGCATGCGTACTCCATCGTGATATCAGTCTTTTCAACTTGTTATTTGTTGCGGTGATGCAGAGCGACCTCGGCGTGGACTTCATAGACCGCGTCCTCTGTGGAGCCGAGAGAGCTAGAATTCGAGACAAAATCCAGAAGCTCTCTCGTCGTGGTCTTCTCGCTGACTGGGGCTACGCTATCCCAACCCGCAATGACTCCTCTTCTGATGGGCGGTCGCAAACTCCTAGCAACACTCCCGTTCTACGTGTCGTGGACGAAACGGAATCGTTGCAAGTTTCCCGGGATGACTTGCTTAGTACGCATAGTATTGTCATCCCTACGGCCGACAAGCCCCTCCCAGATGACCCCGACTTGAGTGCTGACGAAAGCGCACTTCAACGAACGGTACGTTCGTAGACTTGTTTTTGCTTGGTTGTCCTGACGCGTACACCAGGGAACGTGGGCCTGGATGGCCGCAGAGCTCAGCCATGTAGGACCCGGAATTCCAGTCGTGCATCAAGCTCATCATGACCTGGAGTCCTTTTTTTACATTTTGCTCGCCATGTGCCTCCTGTACGACAATCCTGGTCAACCCAAGCCCCCCAAGGTGCTCGCCGAGTGCTTCGACCCGTTCTTTGCCATGGTGAAGCCCAGTGTCTTCAAAACCACCACTATTCAATCCGACTTCGGATGGACGGCACTCATACTTCCTCATATCTCTTCATATTTCCAGCCCCTTATCCCACTCCTCGAGGTCATCCGGAAGGAGCTCATCCTACCCATAAGATGCGAAGGAAAAAAGATTCAAACAAATAAGAGTTTTTCGCACGACGACTTCATCGATGCCATCGTCACGACCCTCTCGAAACTCCCGGAAAGCCACTGGTTGGCGAAGGAAACAAAGAAAGGAACCTTTATACCACATAGCAGGGCCATCTTGAGTGCTATCTCAATGCCATCACCGTCTTCCCCTGCTTGGTCCTTTCCTGCCAGTGCTAACTCGCTCCCCCCCACGTCTGTCCCATCCAGTGAACCTCTGTCACAGCCTTCTGTCATTCCCGAGCCCGAATCGTCCACTCGGAGTAATCGTAAACGCTGCCACGGGAGCCAGGATCCGAACCATCGCCTGGCGAAGAGACGTCCTCACGCTGATGACTCGGCGCCCGGGCCTCCCACAGGTCTATCAAGCTCCGGAAGCCTCAAGTTGTCAAGCGCTGCTAGTTGGACCAAAGTCAATCCTTCTCGCCCAACTTCTGTGGAGCCGGAGTATGTCCGCATCGGTAGTAGCGCGCCTGAGTGAATGTCTGACGATTCTGCGTGCAAACACTTCGTATTCACAATGTATCTCAAAGTTCGTAGCTCGCTTTCGGTAAATACGCAATGTAGTGACTTAGGGTACTACGAATACTTTTTGGATAATTTTACCAGTGCGCGGTTGTCCTCATTCGCAACCAAGGTCACTGGTATTGATGCTATCGAGGTGGCGGCCAAGGTAATATTCGGGATCCACGTCGAGCCTTATCCCGACGCTAGTCTTCCGAGTCCGTCGGATTATGTTGGCGTCAAGGTCTCACAATTCAGCTTCAGTCCATTACCCGTCGATCCAATCACCCCTACTGACGAGGTCGTTTGTTTCGGCCACGACAAGTACGAATCATGCCTCAAGGCTCTTATCTCGATGGGCATTGTGTTGCTGAAGAACATATATAGAGGAGCTGGGTTTTGCCGACAGTCCAAGAGCTGTATGCGGCAGGATTTCAACAACCTTGCCACCTCAGGAATGGCTGATTTTCTCTGGAACAACGCCTCTGAAAGGTAGGTGTCGGATCGTTACACCCTTAGGAGGCCGTGCTCATTCCTTCTTAGTCCCGAAGGGAACAGTGACTTGTATGTCTGTATATTCGTTCACACTGCACCTAGCTTGAACAACTTGATCGACATATACATGAACCTCCCGCCCAAGAGTCATTACTGCCGTCGCGTAAGTTCAGCTAGCAAGGACTGCCACATGGCGGTCGATTTTGCCATCCCACTCATTACCAACCTCAAAATGGCAAGCTTCTCGCTGAAGCTCTAGTTCGTAAGTTACCACCAACGTCCGTAGATTCCCCCAGCTCTTTCTCCAATGTCTCTGGCGACGACGACTTGAAACGATTACAGATACCAACATGCGTCCAAAAATTGCCGTAAGCAATGGGTACTGCCCGCGCGAATGGGCAAGCACGACGAGTTCAAACCCGACGTCAAAGCGCGTCCCACGACCCGTGGTCCTCCAGAGATGCCCTGCCGTCGCGGCTCATTTCGCTTCGCCTACCGAAAAGACGATCGTGACGGATGCACGATGCATGGGACTCCAATCTCGCATCCGTAGACACCTCAAGGTCGCTCGCACTGTCTTCACTCGCGATCAGTACTCTCATCCCACGGTTCTTCCTTCACAATCGACGCGTTTCTGCTCTACCAGATGGCCGTGGGACAAGGACAGAATCTGATGCCGCGCATGTTGGCGATGCTCTCGTGGTGGTGGTTCTGCAGCGTCTGTTTCGTCCCCAGGAGGACCATCCCCATTCGCATGAACATCCCGCGTCCTTCGAGTTCTTGTTCTGGTTTCTTGGACCCGCATTTTCCTTCTCGAGTTCTCTCCCCCTTCGTCGATTGGATCCTTTCGTCACCGTTCTGCCAAGTTGTGAGCCAGTTCTATCCTCACATCTCATCCCCACTAGACCGCCTCGTCGTCGTTCATTGCCGAATATCCTTCCTCACGGGGCGAATCAGCGACGACAAAGGCCCTCGATGCCGTCAAAGATCTAGTGTGTACACAACGGTCCAAGCTCGCAAATTTTTCCCAGGTGAACCGTGCTGCTGAAGACGTTAACGAGTCGACTCTCGTAAGCCACTTTAGTGACTCTCAGGTGTTAGTCTAACAGTTGTTCCAGTCGTCTGTCCTTGACGCAGTCTACCACTCGGGTACCATCGATGACCGAAAGATGTTGGTGAGCTTTCCCCCCGGCTTTCGCTATCAATGCGCCGATGTTGCTCTTACATAGTTCATCAGCTTGAGCATATCATCCATCTGGTAAGTCCAGAACCTCACCCAGAGCTTTGTCATCGAGATGTCACGGTGTACATCTTCAAGACCAACTCACCCCTCATTCGCACCTAAATCAAGTGTACAATGATCTTGTCCATCCTCCGAGGGTCCTGAACTCACATTCCGCACGGCGGGCAGGTCAAACAACAATCCTGATTACCCTGACTTGGGCAAGGCCGGGGAACCGTAGGCGCGTTCCGCCAACAGGGCGTCCCCTTCCACGCAATGAATTGTCCGATGCTGGTCTGGCGTTCGATACCTTCGTCGTGACCCCATTAGTGGGCAGAAAAATCTGCCGATACCGGTTCCGTGCTACTAGTGTCGAAAGCATCCCGCTGGCTTATCCTCCTCTTGCTATCCATGGCGTCTTCCGAACAGATCATACAAAGCCAAACATCAACATGACTTCTAGTTACGTTGATCTCGCTCCTTTGTGTGGTAGCGACCAAGCTATGAGACAAGGTAATGTTTTTATGCTCGTCGCCCGAACCTACACTTACATGTGGTCCAGACCTGAATTAAAGATGGTTGTCTGCATCCCGACACCTTTGCAGAGGATCGATTGCTTCTCCCTTCAGCCACGTCAGTCATTCCTGTCCTGTTCAATCGTAACCACAAAGTAAGTCTAGGAAAACCAAGACCCAAGTCCTTTTGCTCAACGTTGTCTAGTACACTGCTCGTCGCCTTTTTGGTGGATCCTCGTCGCGACGACTCGGACGCTCCGCCACGCGACGGGACCGACACAAGTCTGATATTACGACGTGGTATGGGAGTATATAAAACAAGGTTTTTTTGTTTTTTGCGTTGATATCATGAGGCGTTTTGCTTGACGTAACGGGTACTCACACTGCATACGTAATGAACACTTGGTTATTTCTCTCCTCAACTATCATGAGCAGGGGTTGCGCAGCTCCGAACACCCCTTCCCAGCATACGTTGGATGAAAGATTTCACTTATCACCTGTTCTGACACTCGAGGATCATACGGTGCCCACTGCACAGTTTTTCTGCCGCTCGCCAATCCAAGCTGGTCACCCAATCTCGAATTCCGTCGACCACTGCAACCGTCTATCTTCACGTTCTCCTATTCGTCACCAGGTTCAGGCGAATCACTCTCACCCGCCCGACTCGGACGAGGGTGATGACTCGGACGAGGGTGATGACTCGGACGAGGGTGATGACTCGGACTCACCTCCCAACTCGTACGAGGACGATTCATCACATGGTGTAGGTTCCAACACCAATCTCTCATGATCGTCACTAACATTCCGTTACAGGAATCAAGTCCGACACATACCATTCCTTGCCCGCGCAGCTCCCGGGAAGCCTACCTCTTGCTGGAGGCAGCTCGTGCGGATCGTCGCATTCTCCTCACACGCAAGACCCTCGCCTGCCAAATCATCCGCCGTAACACGCTAGTCCTGCAATACAACCACATGATTTTGGAGAAGACACGGGACGACTTGCGAGCAGCAGACCGGTTCATTGGTCAGGTACGCTTCACGATCCGGAAAGGTGGACAAACTGCGGCTTTCGAGTATGCAATGCAGCAAGACTATTCAACACTGTCCTCCGGTAATGTATCTAGCTCAGGTTCAGGTAGTGTAGTAATGAACTAGTCTCCAGAACAAGTGCCGACATCAAGCTGCTACCCGATTGACGCTGATCTCACCTGATGGGCTTATAGTCTACTGTACTTTGCGGTGGTTTGTACATATGTCACTAGTATATAAAGGCTCATGCTGTCACTAAGAATGAGTATGCTGGCGGTTGTACATGTGTCTCTAGTCACTCGTATATGTTGTAAGTGTTTTATGTGGCCTTGTAGCACGTGACATTGGCATGCCAGCTGATGGATTTTCAAGTTTGGGCACGGCACGATTTATCAGCTCGCTACTGAACTATCATACGTTCAATCTCCGTAATCGCTGTCGAGCACCTCCCGGCTTGGTTAGACTACCTCTCTGACTCCTGGGATTCTGCTCTCGTTCTGACGCACTTCGCAGGTCTGCGCGTCCATGGCGTCGTCAAGGTTGTGCACTCCCAACGCATCTGCAACCCTAGCAGTAGGTGCCTGGTTTGCAGTTCGCGTGCCGTCTCCCCTTCGAGCTACAGGCTCTGAGGTTTGCTCGGTCTGTTCGTGGATCTATCGGGTGTTGGGTGGTCTTTGTTGTTTGTTAAGGTACGCTAACTGTATTCCTCACCCAGTGTGTTCCAGCGGGCGATTGAAGCTGCAGGAGGTGGTGAAGAATTGGTGGTGCGTTCTCAGCATTTCTTTGGGGCGGTGATCACACCCCAGGGGTGTTAAATCTCTCGTTTCTATAGGACTGACCTGGACGTCTACCCCGAAGAAATTACACACCCCACCGACACCTCGCCACCCGAGTAACTTATAGTCTTCGAGACCGTCGCAGAGTTCCGCCGCCTCTAATGAGGTCGCTAAAAGGGCGTCCGAGCACACGATCACAGCGTCCGAGACCAAGGACACATTCGAGAGCATTGAGGTCGCCCAGTGTATCCAGCGCACCCGTGCACGACGCCTAAATCATGCGTAGAATGATCACAGGACATAGTGCTCCTCTCACCCTCGTAACAAACTGCGGCGTACGTTCACGCACATTCACCACGCGACAATCTGATATGATATCGTCCACTAGGAAATCGCTATGCGGGTGTTCCGAAGGGCACATAAGCTCGCGATACAGAAAGTTGCGGTCTATTTTTTCGAGGATTGACTTTCCGTTCACCGCCAAAGGTGTGGTGCACAGATACAAGTCTACGTCCGTGCGGCCTGTCTGACGCGTTAGATAGGCCAACGAAGTGTGCCAAGATCAGCAATCCGCTCTTCAGTCGACCTCTCCCACCGACTCTGAGCTGGGCCTGTGTCCCCGTTCCTATGCTTGGCGTCGATGCTCACACCGACGACGATCCAGGTCCATCAAACAACCAACCCAGAGTCGCAAAGGATTTTGCCCCGCCAGACACCACCCACGAACCCGCAAATGCTACCAGCATCCACAGTAGGCCATGCTACCTCCATCCATTCTTCCCTACAACGTCCCTCCACCACCCAATCTTCCCCGCCCCCGATGCCCATACAACCACTCTCAGCTGTATACTCAGTCTTCCTCCGTCTCAGCGGATCCGGCAAGAGATCGCCTCGCAAGGCGCCATTCAAACATGGAGGTAAAATTACCCTCTACTCTAGCCAACGCGCTTCAACAATCATCCCTCCGGCTTCTTCTCTCATCTTATTCGCCGTCGTGAAACCATCACTTCAGCGAGTCCTCCGATCGAAAAACGGCCATCGACACCTGTCGCCGTTCAACCTGGTACAGGATCGAGGATACCCTGTCTTCCCCCCCACCCGCGCACCGACGCCACCCTCCATTACCTCCACCAACTCTCACCGAACTAGGACTTTCATTAACCGACATCACTCCAGACCTTTCCCCTTCCCACTTCAGCTCTCCACCCGCAAACGGGGCTTTTTTTGGCTCCCCATTATCTCCTTCTCTGTCATGCGCTCGGCTTGGATGTGCTCCCTCTCGTCTCCCCACCGGTTCCTCGGCCGTATGCAGAGTCGCATTCAAAAGCGTCGTCACGGAGCATCGTGGATAGCCATAGCCAGTCGCAGGGATAGTGTCCAGGTATACGCTTTCCAGGAAGTTAAGAAAGCTGTGAAGTGGTGTATAGATGTCGAGGTTCGTAGAGAACGGGAGCGGTCACGGAAAGAAGAGTCCAAGAAGGCAGGTTCCGGGAACTCGAGCGTTGACCGGCGGGATTCGTCAGAAAAAATTATCATTATCAACTTCACCAATTGCCGACATGGAACAAAACAGTAAATTTCCTTCGAGTCTGAGGCAATAGCTTCCGTGCTTCCCTGAGGAGGCCGGGGAGTCGTGTCCAAGTCGTTCGCATTCACTTTTGGCTCAAGCGTATGCAGTGGGACGCGAGCTTATTCCCCCGGATGACCCAAAGGGTCGAGGGCCTGTCTGGAACGTAGGGCAGCAGGACAGTCATATCTGCTTGGGGCTTCTGCGAAAAGGGATGGTGCAAGTGTGTCAGTCGACTCGGTTACCATATCGACTTATTGGAGGCGTAACGGTCGACCTACTAGTAGCTGTCCAGTGACAGGTGACTTCACTCCAAGGTAAGATTGCTACGCATGAACCTTGGCATACGACGCTGATGCAAACCCTCCTAGTTCACCAAATTTTGTGCACCGCGCATCACTAGCAGAGATGCGATACTAGCATCGCAGCATGCTGAGCTGGACCAATCATCCGAGTCATCCGAGTACCCGATACCGTGCTCTACAACACTGGAACTCACAAAGGCAACAGTCTCACATCAGGCCATCTACAAGGACGGAAGAGGGGTCGTGTTGGCACGCCTTCCATTCGGCGGGTCGACGCGTTGGCGCGCTGTTTCGCGCTACTATCCAGTCAACATGGAGTCACCCCGTGCCGCGATTGTGATGATACAGGGCAGGATATCACGAGTGCGTATGCTATCTCCCTCTCTATCTCACCAAGGGAGATCTGTTTTGCTCCATCCTTGGGGTTGCCTATTCGCGGAGCTAGTGAAGCCTACATGTTCGCGCTCACTTTTCGTACAGGACTCTCCACATTCCTGTTCGCACCCTTTAATTTCCCGCGCAAGCTCGCCAATTCGCTGACGATGCCGATGGATAAATTCACCACGAACGCCTTCTGCCATATTCCCAAATGCTATGCGAGCTAACTCTTCCTTTGTTCTTTCTATACCGGTGAGGTCCAAGCGGCGGAAAACTAAATGAGTTAACTCACTGGGTTCTATTCTAGTTTGGACTGCCGCCCTTGCGCTCCCAGCCTTCCAGGTATCAAGCGATCACGATGGCGACATCTTTCGATGTTCTCAGAAATAATTCGGCCTTGGGCATGACCCCCTGCAGGAGCCAGGACAGGTTATGCCTGGTTCACGTCTGCAATTCTCGAGCAGAAGCAACGAACGACCGAACAGTTGAACGACATGGAAATCTCTCGACGACGGAACCATCATAAGCTCATAAAACTGTGCCGGCTTGTTCAGCTTACCACATCGTCCACGATTGCCTTCATCCACGATCGTGAGGTACGGACCACCTCCATATTCCGCTTCCACGGTTTTGATCCCGGTGGCACGAAGGCTTGATGGTCCTCCCTTTGTGCGGCGTCACCGCCCCGGAAACTCATAAAATCCCAGAGGCATGGACGATGTCCAACCAACATGTGAACCGCCTCTTCCTCCTCCCGCAAATGCCACTCCAGAACGGCTCTTCGCAAGGTTTCAACCGGATCATCTGTGACAACGAGTACAAGCTCACCATAGCCTACCCGCCCGGTTGGAGACAGGGCAATTCGCGCAAGCCAGAAGTCCACAAGGAGCGCTGCGTGCCTGGACCCTCCGACCCACGCATCGCAAACGGCAGCTTTTTCGGCCGGGGACCTTACC
>JBBPOD010000940.1:0-12794 GCA_038091255.1 Tylopilus intermedius | reverse complement strand
ATAGAATTAGCAAATAGGAGAAGTGCAATCGACATCTGCTTGCCTGCAAGTTACAACGCTTGAAGTCAGCCCCCGAGATGGAGTCGTAGAGAACGTCCAAGAAAATGAGCGCCCATTCAAAGAAAGCATATTGCGTGTATGCTATACAAGGAGTGAGTTTAGTCAAATGGAAGAGCTATACGAGCGGCTACCTCCAGGTATCCTATGTACTTTATGTTGAATGAAGAAGTACACCAAAGGTATGATTGCCGCAAAAAACCTAAATTGAATGTGAGTCACGATTCGCACTAAACTGCCAGGCTACTAACGCGCCAGCGACGAGTTGCCTGGAAATGTCGAGTTGAAATACGCTCACAGGTGAGGAGTAAGGGTACGAACCGTCTTTTCCTTACTTGTACGAGGCTGGCAGGGGTATTCACGATCCCTCCCAACATCCACGGCACATTGCACACGATATACAATATCATAAGCACGTCATGAGCGTCGTGGTGATCAGTCGATGTGATGTACACCCAGCCTCCACACGTGAGTGTGCGTATGATACCGGTAAGGAGTATCCAGCGGGGTAAAGCTGAATGAGGTGTGTACGTGATGAAATATTGCAAAAATACGAGAGCGAAACGGGGACCACTGGTTATTGCAATGAGGATCTGGAAGACATTGCGCTCTGGGTACCAGTCTCCGATGCTGCAACGACAAACGTGAGAGATAGAGTGGGCCAAGTATGAATATATGAAAGCCCACGTACGTTGCAGAGACCGAAGGGAACCACTCTTCTGGATATCCTGCAACGCCGTTTTTGACAATTTTCTTGTAGTGAAGTGCACAGCCGATGAGCAGGGCAGATATAAACGCAGCAAACCCGAGGTAAGTGTGGACGGCAGCAACCTTGGACGCGTCAATGAGGAGAGGGGTAACCTTACGGTTGCTACTATGACTACGACCCGACATGGCCGGTCTGTAGTACTCACGAAGTGGCATACGTGACATGTCGACAGGGCGCGTCTGTGATGCGCACTGCCACCGTGAATTACATCTCCGAGTTAGTACGACTCCGTACTACTACTAAGTACACGGTGTCTGCCGCAGGCAAATGACGGTTGGCAAGGCCCGTCAGTGTTTCGATTGTACAATCATGTTTCACAACACTCTGACTTACCCAACTTGTCCAAAGATTGATCGAATCCAACTCCTTAGACTCGGACTTTGACCATGCCTGACGAGGCTCAGATACCCTACATACCCATCACCGTTTTCACCGGATTCCTAGGAGCGGGAAAAACATCCATCATCCTCTCTCTGCTTCCCAAACTCCCAAGAGACTACAAAGTTGTGCTACTGAAGAACGAGTTTGGAGACGTCGAAGGTGCCACGGACCACCATCGCTAACGAGATCATCACTCACCATCATGAGCAGTTGATAGTCAGCTCGCAAAACAGTCTAGCTTGACAGCTGTCAGTGAAATTCTCAATGGCTGCATGTATGTGCGCAGGTCCCCCCAGGCTTCCCATGCGTTGAACGCCGTGGCAGGTGTTGTGTCCTTGTGGGTCAGATGAAGAATGCCCTCTTGGAAATCAGAGGTAGGAATTCACGTCATCCAAGAAAGATCGAGATCACTTCTGCACCATCCTAGAGAAATTCCGCCCGGACCGCATCATCATAGAGTGCAGGTAAGATGATTTGCATCGAAGGCGTTGCCATACACTGATCGCAACAGTGGATCTGCTTTCCCTGCTACCCTCGCTTTCCAGATCCGCGAACTAGAGCGTGAAACAAACAATGACATCAAACTAGACGCAATCGTTACCGTCGTAGACGCCGAGAATTTTTCCGGCTACGAGGATACGTCACCTACAGCCAAGATGCAAGCGAGCTACTCGGACATCATACTAATAGTGAGTACCCATGCCGACGTTGCAGATTTATGACCTCTCGAGGACTTGTAGAACAAATGGGAGCACGTCGACGACAGAGCCCTCGACCTCGTGCTTGATCACCTCAACACCCTGAATGATTTAACACCGAAGATTAAATGTAATAAACTGGACGGCGTGGACCCCAATCTGCTCTTTGGTGTCGATACCAAACTCTTTGAGGACTTGCGCGACGAGACGAACGTCGTTGGTGGAGAGATTCATCACGACGAGGTCCAGACTGTCACCCTTTCCAAGGGTTCTGGCATGCGAGCGACGGATCATCACTGCCACGACGATTGTCGTGATAACCATACCCTTGATGCTACCATGCACGAGAGTGAAGGAGGCGTCAGCGTAGTAGAGGAAGGACTACTGCGGGATGCCCTTGAGGCGGTATCGAAAGAGACGGTGTGGAGAATCAAAGGATTTGTGCGCCTAACAAGCGGTGTCTACATCCTGAATTGGGCCTTTGGGCGGTACGAGCTGGTGCCGTGCGGCGAGGAGCCCGCCAAGGGTTATACCGTCCGCTTGACAGTGATGGGTGAGCAAGGCGAGGTGAGGCGCTCGGTAAACAAGTTCAGTAGCACGTTGGGGACTGTTGTCTCCTAGCGCGGTGTCTTTATGATAAGATAAGAAAAGCCACCATATCACGTTCAAAGTTCGTATAGATCTAACGAGGTTTTTTCTCCAATGTCACGATGTTCTCCTCCCTCCTCAGTCCAGGTATGCAAGTCGCCCTTTCCGAGTTTCGCTAACTTTGTTTTCTCGTCCAGTATCATTCTGCGGGCGCCTGCCCCTTTTTGCCGTCGGAAAAGATTGCGATCGTGCACTGACCATCCGATCGGAACACAGAGGCTGGCTACCCCAGCATCGTTCGCCAGATCCACTTGAATCGCAATCATCCGGACAGAGTCAGGATAACATTCGTGCACAAGAAATATGCGAGGTCCTCTCCACCAACGACCTATATCACATCCTCGGAGTCACCCCTTCTCCGGCTATCGACAGACTGACCCTCAGACGGGCTTATCTCTCGCGGAGCAAGGCGTGCCACCCAGAGTTCGTCTCCTTTTCTTGCGTTTCTTCTTTCTCTCTCAATGTGCACGTAGCAAGTGTCCCGGAAACCCGGACGCAACGCACGCGTTTCAAAGAGTTTCTATCGCCTATGGCGTGCTCTCCCATCCATCCCTGAAACGAATGTACGACGCGCGCCCCAACGGAGACCAGCACGATTTCCTGCGTTCATATCCCTGCGGGTACGCCGACGAAACCTTCAAGGGCGTTCTCCTCAGTATCGTCAGCGACTTTTTGGAAGGCAACCTCGAAATGATACGCACGCTACTTCGTGAGTGCATTGGTGCTCGCCATTCTCCTCCAACTAATCCCTCACCTCCGTCTTTTTTTTCCTCCTTCAGGAGCCATCAGTGACCTCAACCCCTCCCTCAAACTCAGCGAGGAGAGCATCAACGCCGTGCTCTCCGTCCTCGAAAACATACGCAGTCGCGTCCTCAGTACGTTTTCCCCCTTCCCTCCACCGCCGTTCTCGCCCGATCGTCTCACCGAACGATGACACATACAGCTTGTCGCGCCTGCATCCTCGCGCTGCACGCTGAACTCGCACGTGTCCTCGAACTGCAGTACGCTTTTCGTCAGCTGCCTTACTTTGACATCACTGGCCGCTCGCGCTTAACCATCCAACTCACCCGCATCACACTCTATCTCCCTGTCACGCTCGAAAAGGCCATTCAGGATGCCCAAGAGGACGCAGTGGCGACAGACGGTCAGAGGAGCGCAGCAGACGGCAGGAACAGAGAGTGGGACAAGGCGGCGCTGTTGCCCAAGCACGTCGTCCTGCTCATCAGGGGCATTGACATGGTTCTGGACAGGATGGAACGCATTTTGGGGTAGCCGGTGGTGTGACTCGTTTTCGTTGCGCTCTTGTCTTGCATTCGTTCGTTGGCTGGGTTGTTTTACTGCCTTTTGAACCACCTTGTATATTGATATTGCAAAGAAAGTTTCCCCGTTGTATCGATAGTTATGTCGTTTCGGTTTCATGTGACCCGGGGTGCTTGTCCCATCTTCCCTCGGATACAAGTACTATTACCTGAGCTGGGATGTTGATCACAATGCATTGGATTTGGCTCGAATGAAACGGTCCGGTTACACGATTAAGCAAGCAGTCTCACTAAAAGTATCGTAAGCTATGGACTGCGAGTTGGTGGTAGACTCAGAGAGATGAAGAAAGCAAGGATAGCACACGAACAGACAGAGACGAGACACTGGCGAAATCGGCGTGTATAAACAGAAATAAGAATGCACGAAAAGCCATCTGCAGAACGTGTTGTACAGAGACCTGTCCGAGGCAAAGGCGAAGGAGAGAACATCAGAGTGCTCGAACACCGAAACTAGCAAGGAAAAGAGCTCAAAACCAAGAAAATTAGACGAAAAAAGGAGTAACGATCTAGATTCTGTCAATACTGCCCACTCTTTCGGTTCTACGAAATCAGGGGGGAAGTTACCGTGCACCGGTGCATCAGCGAAGACGAGAAAATCCCTGCGAAGCACTCACGACATTCACCCAGATCGCACCCGTATGACTGCTGGCTGGTACGCTCGCAGGAACGATTTCCTCTAGCATGTAAGAGTCTTGTGATGGTTGGTACCCATATGTCCCTTCCGCCCCGTTGGGTTGGGCAGCCGCAGCCGCCAACAAATGGGTGTAGTCTCCTCCACCATTGTCGTTGCTCGCGTTCCCGCCGTCGTTCGCCCCTGGTATCTGGGAGTTGGTCATAGAGCCCATCGGGTTCTCCGGGTAGAAAGGGTAAAACAAGCCCGTTGGGATCTCGGCGAGCTTGTCTCCAAGAACACCTGGCGAGATCTGCGCACCAATGCTCTTTACGGGCGTGGTACTTTGAGAAGCTGTTTGAGGTCCGTAAGGGACGCCCCCAGAAGCGCTTGCTTCGGCCTGGTGCGATAGATGAGCCATGGTCGGCGTCTTCTGTTGCTGCTGCTGCGCGTGGGATTGGCGGGGAGACGCCATTGACGGGGAGCCTAGAATGACGTTCTCTGTGTCCCAATCAGGTTCAGAAAGTAAGACAGGGTCCTTAGGAGGCCCGACAGAATGAAGGTCCACATTGAGAACTTTTTCAGCTAGTTTGGAGATCAGAGGGTGACCACCATTCAGATCTTTCCGCTCCCAACGCCACCGGAATCGCGGCAACATGTCGAGAGCCATCCAGACATCTTCAATCATGACTTGTCGTGACAAGCGCTCACAGTGCGACATGTGCCCATATAGAATGACCATGGCTGCAATGTGGAGCGGAATTGGAGAGACAAAAAATGCAATGTCAGGGAATCGGATAAGCTGGTTGTGTACGATGATGATATTGTGTGAGGTGACGATCGCTGGGAAGAAATTAGAGTCTCATGGGATGAGAGGGACCTGACGCTCACCATCGACGAGCGCCTTCGAGCGGTGTATATAATCAAGCTCCTTCAAGCTGAAGAGTGCTCTCAGGAGCAATATTCTCGATATTCCAATCTTGAGCAGCGTGAGACCTTGGTCCCCCGTAATGCCACGAACTAGTTCCTGTCTCTTTTCCAATGGCCAGTCCTCAGTCCCACCAAAGTAGAACTTGTAACTTTCGGGCAGTTGTCTTCGGAATTCGGTCATACTCTTGATAATCCGGGTGGCATGTCGCATCACAGCGTCTACAGTCTTGTTGGAAGGGGCATAGAGAGAGTTGATGATATCGGCCTGGATCTCTGCAACAGGATGGGATAGCAAAAAGTGTTCAGATAAATCCATTTGCTGGCCAGTTAGGGGTCGAGAAGGATGTGGTGTATTCGAGTCAGAGGGAGCAATAGCGAGTGGTCTGCCGAGGAGAATGGAGGTCCCACGATCGTGGACCATTACAATACCCCATAGACGAATGCGTAACTGTGCTTCTTCCTCGGTGAAAGTGTTATTCTGGGACATGGGATCGTGATGAAGACCTAACTCGATCGAGAGACGGACAAGGCTCCCGACAAGACGCCAGAGGGAGCGACCTTGCCGCTACATGCATGCTATCAGAATGCTAGACGGTCGGTGAGGCTGAGAAGCTCACCTCTGTGTACAGGTACCATTGCAACAAGATGAGCGCCTGGAGACTCGTGATAGTGACACGAAGGTGAGGTTTGATGGCCAGGGCGCGCTCAAAAAACTCATAATGCTCAGGCCATTCGCCTGGAAGAAGCTTTTTGGTGGAAATGGGGCTGTCGGTGGGGGACTTGAGACCATTGTCGGCGAGGGTGGCCTTGTGATTGAGTTCGCCTAAGGTGCCAAGAGCGAGGATGATATACATGCTACAAACATAGCCTGGATCGTGTTGGACGTTTTCCATATCGTAGAGTGCATTGAGCTTGCGTTCAAAGTCGGCACGGAAAAAGACCGGTCGATGGACATTAAGATGAGTGAAGTAAACGTCGACGACTTTATTGACCATTTTACGGTCTTTTGGCAACCAAATTGTGAGTTTGGAGATTGCCGAGGAAGGCGCACCAGCAATTGCAGTTGGGACGGAAATAGTGAACCAAGCGTTGGGATCACGGGGAAGAGATGCTTCTGTGATGTTTTGATCGCGACCGGATGTAAGACCGTTGGAACCAACGGCAAGATCCTCCCTGTCGTTTTGGGCTGCAAGCTGGGTTTCGCTCATTATGAGAGGATGAACCCCGAAACTCTTTGCGATAGCCTGGGATGACACGAAGATGAGTGAGAGCAGATAAGTGGGGATCGAACACGTACGGGAGTGTCGGACATGTCAAGGGACTGAGGATCCTGACCCTTTACCTCATGAGTTGCAGCGTGTGGTGTAAGTTGATGGGGAGGTGGAGGTTGTAACTGATGTGGAGGTGGCTGCATGTGCTGAGGGGGAGGAGGGGGGAAGCCAGGAAGCATGTGCGGGGCATAGGAGCCAGGAGGGGCAGCGATGGGGATGTGAGGGGGAGGATAAGGGCCATATATTGGGACCCCGGGGTGGGGATAGCCGGGAGGCACGAGGGGAGGGTAATAAGAAGAGCCGGGAGGCGGGTTTGGATGCTGTTGGAAGGGGGAGCTGTGAAACTCGGAAGGAGGATGTAAAGTGGTTTCAACGTCTATGCCTTCACGGACACAGATGTCGTCAAGATTGGCGAGGTTGAAACCAGGGAAACGGCGTTTGAGGAGGGCGTCACAGAGTGCGATTTGACGCTCGATGTACTCTGTGTGACCGCGTAGGGTAAGGGTTTGCCTGTGTCTGTCCTCTTGCTGGCAGGGGACGCCTGCGGTCGCGCAGGCGGTACACTTTGGATGTTTTGAATCGCACTTGGGACTCAAGTAAGACAGGCGAACGGAGATTTGCGGTCGGTGACTACCGACGGGACTTGCCTTAATTTTCTTACTCCTGCAGCGTGCGCAAGCCTCATGGGAACGTCTGAGACGTCTCGGCTCTGAGGGGGAAGCGACATCGTCGAGGGGAGAGTCAGGTTTTCTGCGTTTCTTGGGGGCTTGAGAGGGCGCTTGTTGGGGCTGGGGCTGCTGTTGCTGTTGCTGTTGGGGTTGTTGTGATTGCTGCGGCTGCTGCTGCTGTTGTTGTTGAGCGGGCTGAATGTGTTGCTGAGGCTGACGTTGGTCCATGTGTAGTGCAGAGTGGAGGGAGATGTCCGAGTGAGGAGGGAGGATGTGTGTCATCGCTGATCGCCCCGCTGTACAGTCAGTCCTCCGCCTGGGTCTCGTCCCTGCGCTCCTTTGTTATAACCATCACGTGATAATACTAATTTTAAATTATTTATTTATTAAATAAATGTTATCACCCTCCCTTTCCTCATCGCACGACCATGCAGCACCATCCCCCTACAAGTCCTTCCGAGTATACGCTCGCCACCGTCCACGACACCGACCCCCTCCTACCGCAGGACGACACCGCCGCCTATGGCTCCACACAAGATCCCCCTCGGCCGTCCTCTTCTCGCCTCCTCCTTACCGCAGCCCTTCGCATGGCCGCTCTCTTCCTCGCCGCCACCCTCATCCTCGGCGGCACACTCTTCCTCGCCCTACCTACCCTTTCCCCGTACGTGCACTCCTACCCATCTCCTTGCCTTTCTCTCATCCCTTTGGCAGCGATGATCGCCCACTTCTCCACATACCTAAATCGTTTGATGATCTCAAAGCACTCAATGGCCTTATGAAGAAGTACCGCGACATCTACCCGGAACGCATGATAATCTGTTATGTCATCAGCTACCTATTGTATGTCCCTCTTTCTCTTCCCTTTCTAGTCTCATTCTCTCGACAGCCTGCAAGCCTTCTCTCTCCCAGGCTCCCTATATCTCTCCATCCTGGGCGGTGCTGTCTGGGGTGTACCCGTAGCACTCCCTATCGTCTGCACTTGCGTCGCTACCGGCGCGTCCCTTTGCTATCTCATCAGTGCTGCCTTTGGCCCCGCCCTCCACACCGTTCCAAGGTGGAAGGCTCACCTCGACCAATGGTCCGAGAAACTTCGCCAACAGAAAGACAACATCTTCTCTTTTCTCATCATTCTTCGCATCGCACCACTTCCCCCACATTGGGTCATCAATATCGTCTGTCCCCATGTCGGCATCGGTGTCATCCCGTTCTGGTCCAGCACTTGGCTCGGCATATTTGGTCCCGCCGCTATACACACGACCATTGGCGGTGGTCTCGATGAAATGACATCCTCAGACGATTTCCACATCATCTCCTGGAAAAACTTTTTCTTCGTTTCCGCCATCGTCATCGGTGTCTTGATACCCGTTGGCTTGCGTTACTACTTCAAGCGCGAGGCTGCATCTGTCACAGCTGTCGATGCGCCAGATCCGCAAGAAGAATTACCTTCAGACGACAACGACCACATCCTCGCCGCTGGACCAGCACCGCTTGCAAAGAAAGCATCACCCCCTCCTCTGGATGGTATTATTATCGCCAAAGGCAACACACTCTATGACGATCGACAAGTCGATGACATCGAAGACGACGACGACGACGAAGATGTAATATTAGTGGCAGGTCCAGCCATCGTGATTAAATCACCACAAGATGGGGCCAGCTCTGGAAGCGTCACCCATTAATGTTCTACCTACATGTTTATTAGAAACGATCCACTGCTCGCCGTGTATTCAGGGTTGTAATGGTGTATCAATGATGGTCGTATCTTTATTCTTATATGAAGTCGACTGCTGGCCAAGAAAAGTTTGTCGTTGTGGCTGTGCACTTAGAAATGGCTATGTAGGGTGGTCACATAAACATACCTTACTCCAACGTCGCTTCCATCACCGTGTCAGTAATACTTCTCTTGTGTCCCATTGTTTAATGACAACCAGCTTCCAGCTCGTTAGATCCCACATGCTACATGATACCAGACGGTTGTAATACACCCGACGAAGATCCTGAAAACCAAACGCCACTTGCAAATGCCTCCACCCTATCCCCTACAGCGACAAAGACGATACTTCCTGACGGAGAGTCGGGATCGTCCTCAGTGCACTCTAATTCGTCTTCTATGACTCCGACATCCGATGTCCCTACGCGTCCCTCCACCGCCCCGCCTCACCCGTCCTCTGACGCGGCTAAAGGAAAAGATCCGCTCCCTGACCTGCAGACCCGTACGACGCTTGTATCTCATCTTCGTGCTCGCAACCTTCTCCTTCAGAAAGCGATCTCCCACATTGACGATGCCGTCCTCCATCTGATGGCTGCTCGATCCGGCATACCCAGTTCCAAGATACAACAAGTGCGTGGCGAAGCCAGGAACAGGAAAGACTTGTTAGATAGGGTTGATAGGGCTATCAAGATGGCCCAAAATGGTGAACTACACCATGAGAGCCAGGGTGGAGACACGAGTGGAGAATCCAGGTCAGGGCCAGGACAGGAGAGGTGTGCTACTAACCCCCCTTTTGGCGCACGTAAAACCATATTGATTTATGAAAAGGTCGTCCACGGACTCCGGGCCCGCTGATACACTTCACGCTAGAACATTTTCTGGAACAGCGCCACCCGTTCTTCCCAACGTTATTCATGCGCTTCCCTCTGACGCTTCCCCGGACGCACCTCAACTCCGCCGATCGTCCTCGCAACCTCAGCTAGGTCCTCCCACGGGGCAACCACAGGTCCCCACGAGAACCTACACGGTTGCCGAACTCATCGAACGACGCAAAGTTCTCCAAGAGTCGATCGAGTCCTGGCAAAAGTTTGCTGCAGAGTTGCGTGCCACTCAGTCGCACCCTGAAGCTGAAGCTACGCCCGCTCCCCCTGGCATTGCATCGACTCAGTCATCTGCTAGTAGCCCATCGAATACACCTTCCACTCAAGCTCAAGATTCCTGGACAGCCAAGTACCAAAGAGCGCAGTTTGAGATCAAGCGCCGCGAAGACTTGTTGGTCCGCCTAAACCAAGCCATCCTGCAAGTCTCCCACCCCACTGCGGAACAATTTGCTGCCCTAGCATCATTTATTCCCCCTGCGCTCGACAAACCCCGCTTTGACGCGGCGTATGCTCACTTTTGCCAGGGAAGATCTATTGAAATGAATACGACCATCGTTATGCCAGATGTGAGCAAACCCGTGGTTGATGTTTACTCGCTGCACGTTGCAGTCATGCAAGAAGGAAGTTATGCTAGGGTTGGTTACCAAGTTGCTTTATTTTGCCGTGCCCTGTGATGAACTTTAATATTTGTAGGTATCAGCTCGCAAATCTTGGGATGTGGTCGGCGGGCGGCTCGGGTTCATCCGAACGGCTGCTACAGCAACCGAGCCGGCACGATCCTCTCCTGAGATAGCCGTTCATCTGGAAAAAGCCTACAGAGACCGTCTTCAGCAATTTGACCATCTCTACGTGAGTTCTGTCATCGAGACAGTCCGAAAGCGGATGGCAGAGCAGCAGAAGAAGCCTTGACTTGACAGTCGTGGTTATCGGAAGGATCGTCTGAATCGCGCCGTCCTAACGTAGTCCCTTTGTTCACTTCGCGGGCACGGGCCAAGCTGCAGTCCACTACTATAGAAACTCGACAGCTTTTTTTTCTTGCTTGATGAAGGGACAGGATATCACCTACATTCGCAGCTCGATTGTCACTTCAGAAAGTCAGGCGATCATAGATTTCTACCATAGATACTATTATTCTGACCGCTACTCAGCCCGTTCATGTCCACGCGATGATTCATGCCCTATACCCTATGCCATGCACCATATTCCTCCAGAGCTTGACGTATAAGCAGCAGTGCTGGCGGTTTGGAGTATCGATACTTGGGCTGACCCACGGAATACATGCACTCAGAAGCAAGTCATCTTCTGTTAACATATCCATTTGCACCCATAGGGCCTGAAACACCACCGAAAAATAAACCCAGATAAATAACATACAGTCGATGCGGCGTGTGCCGCATCCCGATTTCTGTGAAGTCGGTGAGCGCCGCCTCATGCACCGGAATGAAGATTTCTACCAATGGGAAAAAATATATAAAATATAGTAATTATTTTGGGACACAGCATGTGACAGTGCATGCAAGTGGACGAAAACAGCCTCCGCTGCGCTGAGCACTCGAGTGACTTAGTAGCAGTCCTTCACTCGTCGATCCGTCGGTTAGCGAGAACGGGAGTGACCAACCTCATGATAGTACGGTTAGTAATCAGATCAGCCTATCCGCGAGTATATATCCCCACTGTATGGCTACCATCGACAGCTTACGTAAGGACGGAACACGAATATATAACATGTCCAATCTGAGAGGGGGAAAATATAAAAAAAGTGAGGCAAGTCCTCGCAGGACAGAACCAGGGTAAAGCTTCGCACGCACGTTCACGTCTGATGCTCCACCATCCCGGTGAGGACGAGGCGTGCTGAGGCGTGGGGTAAACAAACAAGGCCGATATAGTGCCCGCTGGAGGACACCCGACCCGTTGGCAGTCGCAGGGCAGGCGGGGGGTCGTGAAAGAGGTGTACCAACGCGACTTTTCCCGCGGAGTACTTATGGATGTATTTTCTGTAATAAATTATTGTGGAGATACCTTTTTAGGGATGACTTCGTATGCAAGAGGATGTATTTCAAAGTCCGCATTGGTCCGTTATGGTCTGTGCTTAGCAGGTGTTTGGAAGGTCGGACCCAACCTCGCTCCCACCACCAGCATCCTTCTGTGCTTGCTGTTGCTGTCGCCCATCTCCTTCCCCGCCGTTGCGCACGGCCCCCTCGTTCCCGGCAACGTTCTCGGTCGTACCTCTGACGTCGAGCTTGTCCCGACCGCCTCAGCGCTCCATAGCACCCCAAAACATCTATCCTACTAAACTCAGGACTTTGGATTATGGCCGATCGCATGCACCAGTACCCCATGTTCCCCCAGAACCTCACGCCCAATTCCCTCCAACAGTCCCAGATCCCTCAGCAGCCACCGCAGTCCCAACAGCCCGACCCTCAGATGATTTCGGCGCTCTCTAACCCCGAGCACAGTCGCATGTGGCAGCAGATGAATCAGCTCCAGAACCCGTACCGTCAGCAGCAGTCGGGCGATTTGGCCGCCGCTTCCCAGATGAACCACCAGGCAAGTTTCCCCTTGCGCGTTTTTTTCCCTTGCCGCCTGAGTCATGTCTGGGAAATTTCCTTACCTCGCGTTCATGATGTGCATGGCTATCCGTATGCGATGATGATATGAGCGGTCAATCCCCCTTTCCCCTCCATTTACCTCGCATATATCATCTTATCACTCGCTGCTGCGCTGGGTACAATCTTTTTTGCTCTCCTCGGGCTTATATCCTCACCGAGAACCTGTTTTCTCGTAATTACGTTGATGCTGATACTCTTGTTTAGATGCAGGAATTCGCCCGGGGGCAGACTCTCTCTCATGG
>JBBPOD010000939.1:0-12795 GCA_038091255.1 Tylopilus intermedius | reverse complement strand
TTCAAGGTGCGTAACTGGCCGCTGACTCGGATATATATTTTGTCGCAGCTGTTTCTTACGCTCGCCTGCAGGCAGTACTAACAGTTCTTATCAAGAACTTCGTCTTTGAGCTACGTGATGGTGTCGACCGCGAGATTGAAATGTGCAGAGGTTTCTTACCGCGACCAAGGTTTGTCGGAGAGGCAGGATGCCAGTTGCCTTTGCGTGTGCGACCGTACGTTCCCTGAGCTGGGAATTCTGGAGGGGAAAGCATGATCGATTGGCCAGTCATATCACTATTCAGCGAGTTCGAACGTGCCATTGCTACACACATGTGTTAGTAGTAGAACTGACATTGTTCCTTCCAACTCTCTCGTCAGGCCACGCAAGTTTGACCATATAGCTAACCTGGACTTTGCCGCACAAACGATCTCTTCGTTTTGATACAGCTCCCTTGCCTATCGCACAACATAGGCCTGGCGGCCCGGGAAAGCAGGCAGGCAAGCAATACTTTCGCACTCTGATGATAAATCCGGCACCGTGTCGGGGCTGGATGAGTCATGCCGGGTGAGTCACTCGCGTTTTCTTTCCTCTTCTCTTGCTCGTAGACACCTGCAACACGCGTTTGGTGGGAGTACGTATATTCGCTCATGTGAGTCGTTCGGCGAGTCCGAGTCCTAGGTCATCGGGAGCAACTCCGAATCCAATCCTCATGCGAACTGGTCGTCGAAACACCTTTTCTGTCGCAGAATCCTCTCACGATGACGGGGTACTTAGTAGGATCACTCATACCGTAGTCACCTTCCATTTTGCGCGGATATCATGGAGCAAGTTGATCTGTTTTATTACCTAAGGTACCCAATCCTCATTACGTAAAGTCGTATGATTTCTGTTCCGGCAGATTCATCGGATGTTGACAGGGACTCGTAATCAGTGCCAACCAGATCAGGATCTGCATATGAGAGAGGACTCGGAGCCGGTCGCGCGATGGCCTACATACATAAAAGGTTCCACGCAACACGTTGCAACATTAAACACACTACACCCCTCAGACCCAACAACCTCCCGAACTATGTCGATTCAGACATTCTCGGAGGTGATGGACACTCTTCTGGCTCGTCTTGGTCTCCAGAAGTGGCACGCAATCAATACCTCCGTTGCTATTGTTGCGGTATGGGCCCTCCTTCGATTGCTTCGCACCTTCCGCCAGAAACGACTTCGCACGACAGAGCTCCGCGGACCACCTAGTGAAAGTTTCCTCTACGGTGTTGGACGGCGCGTCCTCGACTCTGACGACTCGGGCACCATCTATGAATCGTGGGCGAAAGAGTACGGTCCGGCATACACGATCCCGGCGACGTTGGGAAGTAAGAAGGTCGTACTGTGTGATCCCAAGGCAATCGCACACTTTTATTCCAAGGAAACGTGGTCATATGGCCAGACAGAGTTTGTCAGGGAATTCCTAGCCCTTTCCGTATGTTGATGTTGACATCTATATTGTACATGTCACTGACGCTGCCAAGTTTGGGAAGGGTATTGCATGGGCACATGGAGAAGATCATAAGAGGTACGTCCACCGTCGGACTTGTTCGGGACGGCAATGCTGAGCGACTTTTGCAGACAACGCAAGTCGTTGACTCCTGCATTCAGCATCGCTGCCATTCGGCAGCTGACACCCATTTTCTATGACTCTGCGTACAAGGTCAGACAACCTGTATATGATTGAGGTCCAGGTTTGACATACGGATGTCTTTACAGGCGAAGACATCTTGGAATGGGCTCATTGAGTCGAACGGAGGGGGAAGTGCAGTGATCGACGTCCAAAATTGGTGCGTTCCTTCGAGTCTTCATCTTCTTGTCTGACTAGTCAATGTTTGAAGGATGAATCATATATCGTATGTTTACCTTCCCTGTCACCCTTGCAATGGGTGCATAATCTCTTTGGCAGACTGGATACCATTGGTCTCGCTGGATTCTCTCACAACTTTGGAGCGCTCGAAGGCAAGCACGCAAGTGTGACCGAGATTTTCGATTCATTTGGCGGATCCTCTTCGGCCGCCAATTCGGGCCTTATCCTCTTAGCAGAGGTCTTTCCGTTCCTCTTGCGAATACCCACATCACGAAGCAAGCGCTTGGACAAGCTCAGCTCTGCCATGGAAGAGATCTCAAACGTATTGCTAGCCAGAACGCGGAATGAATTAGAGATGGGTATCATTGGAGACAAGGAAGAGAGATCCATAATTGGCCTGCTAAGTACGTGACTTCTTTTACTCAATATCTTTCGTCTTCTGTCAAACTGCCAGTGCTTGACGCTAAATAGTCAAGGGATCAAACGAAAGCTCGGAGTTCCACTTGACAAAAGAAGAAGTAATGTCCCAGGTAAATGAATTTCTGAACATCGTCGCACTCTAATTATAGTTGACGTTGGCATTTTAGATGAAAGTGTTGCTCTTCACTGGGTATGAAACGACTGCCAGTAAGTGTCCATCCATAAAGATATTGAAACTCGCGTATATCCCTAACTTGAATCCAGTCAGCTTGACCGTAAATACCGTTTGCATGCTTCCCGTGTATTGACTCATAATTTGCCCAGTGGGCCTTACTTGAATTGTCCCGACATCCCGACATGCAGATGAAATTGCGGAACGAGCTTCTCGAGCATGGTGCTGACCCAACATACGACCAACTGACGAATGATCTCCCATACCTCGATGCAGTCGTCCATGAAATTCTCCGCATCTACCCTCCTGTCGGCGAGATCACGCGTATTGTATGTCCCGCTTGACCCTTCTTGATCGACTTCTCTCTGAAATATATCACTTTCACAGGCCGTGGAGGACGACGTCATTCCACTCTCTGAACCAGTCCGCACGAAATCCGACAAGCTGGTTGACAGCATAACAATTGCTGAGGGCACTCTCGTGACAATCCCGATTGCATGCATGAACCGCTCTTCGGCATTCTGGGGCGAGGATGCCAAGGTCTTCCGACCCAATCGATGGCTGGAAGACGCACGCGGTCATGATGGGATCCCTGCTAGGGCGAAGGAAATTCAAGGACATCGGCACCTGCTCACGTTCGTCGATGGTCCAAGGACATGTTTGGGAAAGCACTTTGCTCTCGCCGAGTTCAAGGTGCGTCACTGGCCGCTGGTATATATGTTGTCACGACTGTTTTCTTACGCTCGCCTGCAGGCCGTGCTCACAGTTCTTATCAAGAACTTTGTCTTTGAGTTGCGTGATGATGTTGACCGCGAGATTGAGACGTGCAGAGGTCCCTTACCGCGGCCAAGGTTTGTCGGAGAGGCAGGATGCCAGTTGCCTTTGCGTGTGCGACCGTACGTTGCCTGAGTTGGGATGTCTGGAGGGGCAGAGGTGCTTGACTTGAGGGTACTATGAGTCATACCACGTTCAGTGGGTTCAGACCTATCATTGCTCACGTACCCGTAGTAGTATGACTGCCACCATTCTTCCTGACTCTCTCGTCACGCATGTCTGGGCTACACATGACCCAGCCGGCCACAGCTTTAGGTATAATAATATTGCCTTGCTCACCGTGGGACCTTAGCACTCAAGACGGCTCTGCGCTTTGACTCCCGCGGTGCAATGTTTCTCACCATCATGATGCGAAAATCTTCGGCACGAGCCTTTTGCCTGGCGCAGCCACACGGGAGCTCTGTGTAAGCGCGAAATGCAAACGGGAAAACGGCGGCCCGATCACTCATTCTGTATGGATTATGGACGACCAACTTGAACGTGAACCCCACATATTGCAACATCGAAACCCCCGACTCTTAGCTATGCCAGTGCTACCACACCAACTAGTGTTCAGCAACGCCTCAGCTGATATTTCTCACCGGAGGTAGAGATGGATGAGTCATAAAGGATGAGTCGCCTTTCTCCGCTTTACTCCCTAGCTTGACGTATGCACCTCTCGGCATGACTACGGTTGGGAATCCGTCCGGCATGACAGGTCCACCAACATCCAATCTCTCTTTCAACACAACGGTTCCTCTAATACGATGTAGCTATGACCTCCATGCCGGCCGAGATCCTGTGTTGCCAGTGGCGCAGTTGCTGCCGGCTATTCCCAGCATCTTTCCTCCTTTCTCATCAAGGTCGAACAAATCCGTCTCGATTACGAAATGACAAAGAGTACAGCATCCACATGGAGGGAGAGATATAAAAGTTGCAGCTGATATGCCCGCTTTTTGAAAGAGCAGACACCTTGCCCTCTCTCTATTGATGTCTCTCATGTCCCTCGGTTTATTATCATCCACAACCCAGACGGTATCGGAGGCCTTGAACACCCTCCTGACCCGCCTCGGCCTCGACCGGTGGTATGTTGCAGTGGATATCGCCGTTGCTGGTATTGCGGTATGGCACCTCCTGCGACTGTTCCGGACATACCGTCAGCAACTCCGCACGACGAAGCTTCGAGGTCCACCAAGCGATAGTTTCCTCTATGGCGTGGGGAAGCGAATCCTCGACGCAGATGACTCTGGCGCCATGTACGAAGCATGGGCACAAGAATACGGCCCCGTGTACGCGGTCCCATCGACCTTGGGGAACAAAAGGATTGTACTATGTGATCCCAAGGCGATTGCACACTTTTACTCCAAGGAAACCTGGACATACATTCAGATGCCCTCGACGAAGAAATTTCTCGCTAATACAGTACGTGATCGATGACCAACAAGCTGTACATGTATTTAACCTTTGAGGAAAGTTCGGGAAGGGTCT
This sequence comes from Tylopilus intermedius, assembly GCA_038091255.1. Classification (NCBI taxonomy): domain Eukaryota; kingdom Fungi; phylum Basidiomycota; class Agaricomycetes; order Boletales; family Boletaceae; genus Tylopilus; species Tylopilus intermedius. The sequence goes on along the minus strand of JBBPOD010000939.1, from coordinate 8,074 downwards.
TTTATGGGCCCACGGAGAAGATCACAAGAGGTAAGCTCACGACTTGTGCACCGGAGGCGAATACTGACCGGTTCTTCAGACAACGCAAGTCGTTGACCCCTGCTTTCAGCATCGCTGCCATTCGGCAATTGACGCCGATTTTCTTCGACTCGGCATACAAGGTCAACTCACCATATTGTGGCTCCTAGCTTTTGTCTGACGCGGAAACAAACTTTATGCCAGGCGAAAGCTGCTTGGGACACCATCATCGAGTCGAGTAGCGGGGATAGTGCTCTGATCGAGGTTCAGAACTGGTGAGTGTCATGAAATGACCTGCTTTATCTTCATCTGTAACACGGAGATATTTCAGGATGAATCACATATCGTGCGTTTTCTCTTGAGGCATGTATGCCACATGTGCTAATGGATACAGACTCGATACTATCGGTCTCGCTGGTTTCTCTCATAACTTCGGTGCGCTGGAAGGCAAGCATGCCAGTGTAACCGAGATATTCGATACATTCGGCGCATCTCCGAACTCCTCGACTTTCAGTAAAGGCCTCATCCTCTTGACGGTTGTCTTCCCATTCCTCGCACAACTACCTACGCGACGAACGAACCTCACCAAGAAGCTCTCCAATGCAATGGAAGAAATTTCAAACACGTTATTGGCCCGGACACAGAAGGAATTAGAGATGGGTGTGATCGGAGGGAAGGAAGAGAAGTCCATTATTGGCTTGCTCAGTACGTCACCTATTTGACGTGATCCTCGTATGACCGCCAACCCGCCTGAACTAAATTAGTCAAGGGGGCAAATAACTCAGAGTTCCGCTTGACGAAAGATGAAATGCTATCTCAGGTGAATCCAATTCTAAATTTCACTGGGTTCTATAGCTTACATCTGTTTTGTAGATGAAAGTGTTGCTGCTCGCGGGATACGAAACGACATCTGGTTAGTATCATCTTCTAGGAATCCTGACGAATACTTATCCTCCCTATTTAGTTAGCTTGACTGTAAATAGCACCCGCGCGTTTCTTGTCCATCGACTGAATTATTCTCTAGTGGGCCCTGCTTGAACTCTCGCGCAATCCGGATGTGCAGACAAGGCTGCGAAACGAGCTCCTTGAGCACGGCGCAGACCCGACGTACGATCAGCTTTCGAATGGACTTCCCTATCTCGATGCCGTCGTTCACGAGATTCTCCGTATCCATCCTCCTGTCACTGAGTTCACGCGTATTGTGCGTCTACCCCAACTTCTCTTTACCTTTCCTCTTTCCTTACACGCTGTCAGGCCGTCGAAGATGATGTAATTCCGCTCTCGGAGCCTATTCAAACGAAATCAGGAGAACTTGCAGATAGTGTTGCGATCACCAAGGGCACAATGGTTGCGGTCTCGATCGAATCCATAAACCGTTCTGCCGCAATCTGGGGTGAAGATGCCAAAGCGTTTCGGCCGAGCCGATGGCTGGAGGACGGTCAAAATGGGATCCCCGCCAAAGCGAAAGAAGTTCAGGGACACCGCCATCTACTCACCTTCGTCGATGGACCGAAGACATGCTTGGGAAAGAATTTCGCAGTGACAGAATTCAAAGTACGTCGGCAAGAGGGATGTGTAGTGGGCACTGATGTCTGACATGGAATCCTTTTTGGTAGGCGGTGCTCACGGTGCTCGTCAAGAACTTTGTATTTGAGCTACGTGATGGCGTCGAGTCCAAGATTGAAATCGGCAGAGGTGTCCTCCCGCGACCGAAGCTTGCGGGCGAGGTGGGATGCAAGTTGCCCTTGCGCGTGCGACCGTATGTGTCCTAGTGGATAAGGGCTTCTCATGACCCCATGTCATCACCGGGACGCTTTTATACCGCGATCTTTCTGTACTGATTGACCCGGATCGGTAGGGCCGAGGGTAGAGGATTCAGAACCATATGATCCCCATTCTATTGCGTAACTTAGCTGCCATGCAGATCAATGACATCACAAAAAAGGCAAATTTTATATATGCTCTGAGATGGTAATGTCAAGTGATGCCAGACGTGTCAGCACGAATCCAGTCTGCCATATTATAGAGGTGTGGTAATGCAATCCCAGAAACCTGACTTTCTCGCCAGAATGCCGAGTTATCCCGGTAGGTATGAGATGTCGTGTCAGTCTGCCAACTCTGACGATCACAGAGATGTAATGCTGTCTAAGTGTTGTTCCTATTATTCTGTCAACTCTGCCAATCACAGAGATTCGCTGTCACGTAGATAGTATTGTGGGATGTACTGCTACGATGACAGGATATGGTTTTATCTGCGATGTCAATACATGAGTATACCGTCCAACGGCGCATCTGTCGCCAAAGGTTCCCTCGTCCTTGTTGCATTGCAAAGGGTTGGGTATTGGTGGCATACGGCAGTACCTGCCGTTGTCGTCCTCGACGGTGCTGGCATGCCGGGTGCCCGTGGTGGTGGTTCTGTGGGTGGTACTGGGCGCATGTTACCACATCCTCGTTCTTGTTGTGTTGCGTCGGGGAAGGCGGCCGCGACGCGAGCATGCCATGTGTTGATGAATCGTTGTCGTCGTCCATGGTGGCACCATGGTCATCATCCTTCAAGTTGTGTGAGAGTAACGCAGGAATGCTGTGGTGTTATCGAGTCGATGTGGCCGTTGGGGGTGAAATAGTGGGTGATTGAGTTGCGAGCCACACCTTGGAAAGCTCCAGTAGAGCTGAGACGTGAAACGGTGGCGGAAAACGACGTCCAAAGCACCAAGGAAGGTCCTAAGAGCGTCAGAATCAAGCGTGTCGACGCAACAGACGCACCACGTCAAGCACTGAGAGCCCGTCCTGCATCGTCCATGGGACTTCCTCTTCCCAGTGGCTCACGACCACGACCGCATGATCGTCTCCGACACCACCCAAGCGCAGATACCGTCTCGCAGCGCAGACCATCCGGTCGTCCATCACTGCCTACACCTCGTCCAAGAGCACGAGCTGCGGCCGACCGACGAGCACGCACATCAACAGCACGACACTCTGCTGGCCGGGGGACAGATCCACGAATGCGCGCCGCGCAAACGCCGTGTCTGTGGCACCCGCCAACGCGTCGCCTGATCCGCAATCCTCCCATGTACGTGGCCCGAGCCCTGCGAGCACCTCACGCACGTGCTGGACGTGCCACCCCCGCATCGCCTCTGATACTGGCCCATCGACACCCCGCTCGACGCCGTCCTCCCCCCGGGCACAAACTTGAACAGACCGTCAAACCTGGTCCCGACGACCTCCCACACGCTCGTCTAAGCTCGCCGCGGATATGCGTTTGCGAGCTCGGGCGAGACGACGCCAATGAGGGCGCGGAGGTACGGTGTCGGGATGTGCGGGATGGGGCGGGCGAAGAGGGTGAGGTGTGCAGGGTCTGGAGGCACGCAAGGAGGACGGGCGTGTTGTCGACACGAACACGGTGCATCGAATCATGATTGGAGCACGAAATCTGAACCGCGTGTCAAGGGAAGGAAGTAAAACAGTCGTGATTGCACTTACCTGGTATCTATGCATTTTTCCCTTCTTCCCTGTGTTCTCACGCTTGGAAGAACCTCCCTCCTCCTTACCTTGTCCTGTGGCAGGTTTTTTTCCTTTCCGTGCGAGGTGAGGGCGCGTGATCGTCGTTGCAGGGTAGGTGAGGGCGAAAATGTGCCATAGTCGTTGTCGCGTTGCGAGGTGTGCAAGGACGAGGGAAAGGGAGAGGGCGATGTTGCCGTCGCTGCGTCGCGAGGTGAGTGAGGGACTGTGTCATCGTCATGAGGTGGTTGAGGATGATTATATAATCTGCTACATCCGCTTCACAGCGACTGAATCCACCGATGAACCAGTCTCTAAATCTGTAAATTCATTGAGAATACGACCTTAAACACTAGATAGATAAATATCACTCATCTGATGAGCTTGAGGCAATGAGGAAGGCTCAGAACGAGGGATGTATGATGGAGGGAGACAAGCGAGATAAGTCGGAGTCTGAAAATGTGACGCGACTTATCGGAACTATATCACGTGTGACTTAACTTCAACAGAATTGAAGACCACTCTCCCGCTCATCCTTGAAATCTGGGTTCACCTGATCCTGGACACGCCGCCTTCAAGTTGCAGAACCCACCCTTCCATGGATCAATCTGCAGGTAATATGGAATGGCTAGGTGGTCTGGATAGTCCAGGTACGCTCCTTGTCGTTCATTCGCACTACCGGCACTGATTTGTGCCTCCTTCAGCTAGCGCACCCGTCCCGACTCGTTTCGAGTCGCGGCGCGTTGTTCTCGCCGTGCCATCCTTCCGGCACCATTTCCCATCGTATCCAGCACTGTCGCCATCGATTTCGCGCCTCCGACGCGTCCCAACTCGCCCATTTGACCGCCTCAGGCTGGTCGTCTATCTTGACGTTGCATGCTCGTTTCGACGATGCGCTTGTTATCCTCATTGCTATCCCATCGCATACACAATTTTTACGACGTTTTCCCAGTTCTGAATCGGCCCCGATGGCTCCCAGCGGGTCCTGCTCGCCCCTACAGCCTCCTAGTGGCCTATATTGACGTAGCGCATTCCTCGCGTTGACGCACTCGTTTACACCGCATATTGAGCGTTCCCGGGGCGCCTTGGACATCGCCTCATGCCGCCATATCGCGTTTCTGGTCCTCCAGCTTGTCTGGAGCTCTCTAGGGTAAGTCATCCCCCTCCCCCTGCTCTGAGCGGTTGCACTCACGTCCTGACACGTTTGGCAGCTTCGTCGACACGTTCAAAGCGTTCTGAATGCATCCAGAGGTATGGATAGCTCAGGTATGTGTGCCGTCGTGCACTTTGGTTGCCCGTGCTGGCGCGCCTTCTCTGCAGCTAGCGCATCCGTTTCGACTTGCTTCAAGTTGTGGCGTGCTGCGCTTGTTGCGCCACCCTTCCTGCCACCAATTCTATCATATATGGCGCCGTCGCCATCGATTTCGCGCTTGCAACTGCTCTCGACAGCTCCTATCGCATCCGAGTCCTGGCCTTATATCTCGACAATGTTAGCAAGGGGGGAGGAACTTGATGAAGATTTTGGTCGCAGGATGGATATGGTTTGCTGTAAGACCACTGTACTCACTGTTGCAAGGCAGGTAATATATTGTTGTATTCTCATAATCCGAGCGAGTTATATAGTCTGTGACATCACAACAAAGGAATCGTAACAGTGATGCATTGTAGGCCATGTTAGCACTCGATGCAATGAGATGGTCATGTCATGTATTACCAGAATAATCTCTACAATGTCGTATCTGTGGCAGATACTCCGTAGCTATATGCGTTCGTATCCGATGGACGAGCAATTTCATCATCGATGACGCGTCTGACATAAGCCATGCGACGCGACTTGATTTCTGTCACGTGCATCTTACATCGTGGGAACAACGTCAGACATGTAATCAAATACCAGAAATTTGCCTTTTTTGTGATGGAGTAGAAGGTTCAAAGGGTCGGAAATTACGTATTTAATTAAATAATGAATATTAATCACAAACGTGGTACTTCAAGACTTCAAGTTCGATGAGGTTCTAGTGCAAAGTTAGGCTGTGAACACTCTTCCTCGTAACGACATTCCGACATAGAAAAGGGGTATCAAGCCATTTACCTGAGCAATATGAACGTTGTATTTCTACTGCAGAACATGATTGGCTAGATGCTGACTAAGCTTGCGGGGTTTCTCCAGGGCATGTGACCCCCATGTGGATAAGACAACGAGAATGATGCATTCCAACCTGGTTGCTCTTGTACTTGTACTAAGAGCGCGCAGGCATGTGCCTTGGTTAAAACTTTCCCCCTCCGACAAGTTCGAGCTTCAAAACGGCCGTTGGCTAACAATAGGCCAGCCGGCTGTCACGGTCAGCATCTGCAGGATGTGTATCAGGTACCAAAGTCCAAACCTTGTCTCGGGCTGGAGGCTGATCGCTTACTCCACTCCACCGCCGCTGAATAACACTCCCACGTCTATGTAGAGAACACCTGAATCGTAGTGTTCAGCCGGCGTGCGGGTAATCACGCCGAACCGTCCACGCTAGCCACACAGGGCGGGCCCCGCGTCCAGGTATCGCCTCGTTTTCCCAAGCGCTTCTTTTCGACCTTATGTTGGTTTCGCGGACACGTTTTGGGACTATCCACACCAGGGCCGCAATACACAAGATAGCTAATGTGTACTAGTACATGGGTGAATAAGCCTCTTAAGGAATACCTTGATATGATTATTGATGACAAAGTTGGAGCTTGATCGCATTGTTATCTCTATGGGACGTCTCCGTGTGCAATTACAAACATGTCATAACCACCCATCAAATTCCCCCGCGGTCATCAAGAGGGTTGTTGCGACCACATCATGTGTTTTGGCCAGCTACCTGAAACCCGGACTATTATCAAAGTATCGCATTCATACCGTGTGTTCCTACACACTCCTTTGTACAATGGAAGAACTGCAGACGATTTCGGAGCCCTTTTGGTCGAAATCGTGCCCCATTCATTTTTTCGAGCACTTCTGAAACCCACAGTCCAGCCACTGCGATATTTTTTTGGGTACGGTTGTTCTTCAGACCTCATATCGAGCGCTCAACGAGAAACGGACATAGATGTTAGATACGATCGGAGATATTTCATTGTGGCTTCCAGGCACATTGGCTGGCAGTCTCGCTAATGTGATCAAATGACGACTTGTGCGAGGGGGGTGCGTTGGCTGATGGGTATAATGTTTTACAACTTGTCGGACTCCTAGGATTGATAAACCTTTAAAACCTCTCAAAAAATCGTCAGCGTTTTAAGGTCGCCAGGGATGTCCTACATTCAGCAAAACCTAGACAACCCATAGTGCGTATGCACACTCCGACCTTCCTCCCAACTCGCTGATCCGTCTTTAGTCTGAGCTATGAGCTCTTCATGCAACTTCTGCCAGAGCTTCCCCTTGCTGAAACTAACTGCTCGTGGGTGACCGAACACGGCCACCTCTGCGATGCAACCCTTCATATGGATCGTAACATCGTGTCCGCGCATCTCCGCAACGAACATGCACTCGGGGGAGACAGTAAAGAGCTTGTTATATGCTCCTGGTGGCCATGCTATTCGCGACCCATTCAACGAGGCAGTTTGATCCGGCACATATTGTCGGTTCATCTTGGGTTGCTGAAGTGGACCTGTCCTGTCTGCTTGAGGACTTTCTCGCGCAGAGGAACGGGGCATACTTGTCACATTACTGGTCAGGACTTTCCGCACGCTTAGAGGTCGACCTTTTGGCAGCTCCGAGTCGCGCTATTTACTCTCTTCTTTGAAAAAAATAGCGCATCGGAGGAATGGGATCACACTGTAAGAGCCCTACTTTTGCACCTCTTCATTCTGTATCGATGTGTTTCACGATGCAATGTTTACTTCCAGATCGCGATGTATTTACTTAGATTGACGAATCCACCATTTACCACGGACGCATTCCATACCAAATTTCCGGAGGTGGTCGTCATTGACTCATTTATGTCTCCCTGCAAGGCGTTTGAATGGTTTACACTGGTACTGGGAGAGAGGCGTATATTCCAAGGCGCACAGGGTTTGTCGCAGCGGCATCATTCTGATGATCTTTACTGCCTAAAAGAATACAAGGTAGTCGCCTGCTGAACAAGTAATTCGTCCACGGTAAGTTGAAAGCGATGATCCATCGACCCTGAGGCTACACAAGAAAGGTAAATTCAATAGCGTTGAGATAAATGGAGATTCAAGTCTCAGGTTCGTGTCGGAGGTGTGTGCGGCCGGAGTGGAATTCATTCAAATGATGCCCCTCCCCACTGCCACAGCGGCCACACTGGCACCGAGGTCATGTCGACATTGGTCATGACTCATCTGCCCATGTGTTGATGAATGAAATGTCGCGTCGGCGTGTCAGTATGTGGATTGAAAGCTTGTTCACAACCTTGTAGTCGCGTGGCACTAGCGGGGGATGATTATGTCCGATCCTCAGGTGCGACGACTCCTTGAGTGATGTAAATGGAACGGAGCAGGAGCCGGAACATACCGTGGAACGACACGTCGCCGTGTGGGTACCTGACTGCTCGAGTGCAGCCAATCCAAG
>JBBPOD010000938.1:0-12796 GCA_038091255.1 Tylopilus intermedius | reverse complement strand
TTTGCGTAGTTGGGGTACCAGAACCAGTATTGCGCATTGAACATGAAGGCACATCATGCTGGTCGCTAGATTGGGCCAACAGCGAAGTCATCGCTGTCGGCCTCACGAATGGTGTGTTCCATGACCTGAATGAAGTTGCTTCTGCGCTGAGGGACGCGCTTCAAGGTTGTCTTGCCGTCTACAACGTCAAGCATGCACTAGAGAACGGCGAAACTACCAGTATGTCGATGTATCTGTCACTCGCTTCCCTGGAGTGTTGACCATCGCGCAGACGTCTTTCCGACCCATTTCATCTCCGTACACCAGTCTGCCATCCGTGCGCTCGCGTGGATTCGCCTGCCTCCCACAGACGGGTCCGGCTTTCCCAACTCCTCCGAAGATCCAACCGTCATCGCGAGCGGCGGATATGATGGCGTAGAATGTCTCACCGATATTCGGGAGCCCCACGGCAACGTGGTCAATCGGACCAGAGGCACGTTCACTCGACATTCTGATCCACTTGCGTAGACTTGCAGCGTTACCCCACAGACGTCATCAACAGTGCGACTTACTCCGTGTTTGCAACGGCTCCGATCATGATCGACCACGACAACACGGTCAAGTCGTACTCCGTGTCGCCGAGCATGTTGGGTCGTGGTCATATCCTAATGGAACCAGACGGGCCAATTTGGGTGCGCGCAGCGTCCAATTTACTCTTGGGATACATTTAACAGGTCACCGTAGAGCTTGAGCGCGTCGGATTACCATCCGCAACTCGTCGTTGGATCAGCCGATGGAGCGTGTACGACCACCAACACGCTCAAATCGACCCGGCGAGGTGGCACAGTCGTGTGTTGCATGCAGTTCCATGTCCAACGCTGCACGCTCTGACGAGCATCCCTTCTCACAGCCGTTCCTCATTCACAAGATTTACCAACTCGATTACAGCCGCAAAACTGGCGAGTACCGCATGCTCGAACACTTCCTCCCGCAGGTTGGTCCATGCCATTTCGTGGTGTCACCCACGACTCACTCGAACCCTCCAGGAGATGCAGGAAAAGACGAGCAGTATAAAAAATAAGGACAGAGAGGCCAAGGGGCGCAGCACCAACACGGGCGTATGGCCACCCGAGATTGGCATCCACCGCGTCGCATGGAACAATGGCAACGGCCTCGCGGGCGCGCCGTTATTGGCCTCTGCGACCGCATCGGGGCTATGTCGCGTGGACTGGTTGCTGGGGAGGTGGATCCAAGATCGGACACCGTACACGAGCGTGTCAAAAATGAGGAAAGAGGTCGAGGGGGCGTCGGATGAATCGGACGAGGAGGCATGAAAGGGCAGGTCGATGTGTCATGGTATCATACGATATGTCTAGGTGGAGACGACGAATAGCACAGAATAGTCTAGCAACGACTACCTAGATTGCACGCTGTCAGCACGCCACGCAACCATGTCTGCGAGACAAATGTAAAGACGCACGAGATCACTTGGCCTTGAAGAGGTTGCTGTCCTTGAGTCTCTGGCGGTGCTGCAGTCTCAGATGCCGCTTCTCTGCTTTTCCGCCTGGCCCGTCGTCTGGGAGGACCTTGGGCTTGGTCAAGTCCCATAGCCAAGTGGGGTATTCCTCGTCGGGCTTCGCGAGCACGGGCGGTTCGCCCTTGAGGTAGTTGAGTCCCGTCAGAACCGTACCAGCCGGACACGACGATACGACATCTGTTACATATGTAGAAGAGCGCAGCGGCAATCAGGGAGAACGTGCCATCAAGGCGGGTTTGGAGACGTACTTTTGGTGGGCTCCGACGATGCGGGTTTGGGTGGTTGGCCTGAGCTCGGTTTGCTGCTCGACGACGCCGCATATCCGCGCGCCAACCGGAGGGAAAACGTTGTCCGGGACGTCGTTCGTGCAGAGGCGAGTAGAGACATGTCGATACAAACACAACTCAGTCAGCGGATGATATGTGACATGTGACCCGTGATGGGACGTGACATCCCTGCAGAGTATGACAATTGTATGTACAATAGATACACCAAGAGAGAGAAAAATGCGCAGCTGAATCCTATTACGCAGTCCGGCACCGTCCCCTAATAATCTATGCCTAGTTCAAGGGCCCACCGGTCTCCGTAGCCAACTAGTCAAGAAGCCAACACCAATCCCGATCGTTCCACCTTGGTCAAAACAGATCAGAGCCAGGGAACAATTGCGACTCTTCGTTTGCATCTTCGTGATCAGTATGAGCCGAATTGTTCATATCAGGGGAGAGGCTATAGGGCGTGGCCGGGTGCAACTCCGGGTGTTGTTGCTCCTCGACCACATACGGCTCATGTTCGAACGGATCAATGTCCGTATCCGGCGTCGCCACCGGAAGTGACTGTATTGGCGTTGGAGGAACGACAGGCTGGATGGGGCCAGGTCGTGGAGAGGCGTTATGCTGGGGAGAAATCGCAAGGAGTGTGCTGGGAGGAGGAGGGGACGGGGACATGGCCAACGGCCGAGTTCTTGCTGGCGCGTTGAATTGTGGCAAGATTTGTGTATCTGGTCGAGGGCGCAGGGGCGCGGGTTGCAGATCGTACTCGAACTATAACAAAATGATGAGCACGAAAAAGGGCATGATTGAATGACATTCTTCTCACCGCCGAGAAGACTTCTTCCTTCCGTTTGTTGCCTTCATCTTTGTCGATGCAGTAGCACAGATACAAGACATCGGCGCTAGAGCATAGCCATGAGCACAGCGCCAGAGAGACAACAAGCGCAACTTACGTGTCTTCCACGAGACCAACACAGAACAAACCAACAAGCGCGGTCACGCCACCAGCCAACAAAGCAGTCCCCAAGGCAGAGTTTGGAGCACTCAACGTATGTGCGACGAACAGATAAGTCATCAGCGCAAACGGGAATGTAAGGGTCAGTGGTGTGTACGTGAGCATCGTGAGTTGTGCTAAAAGAAATTAGTTCCTGGGTGACAGCCACGAGAGTAAACGAGTGAACTTACGCTCAGTCTTGAACTTTCGTCTGAAGAGCCCTGCTCCAGAAGTCTCTACAGCTGCTGTGAGAGCACGTGCTCGCCTTGCGCTCGGTAGGAAGGGGTCACCGGTAAGGCCAGTGTACACAAGAGCGAACTTGCTAAACGACGTGGTCACGCTCTCCAGATAGCCCACTGCCATGCCCAAACCGATCGTGAGTGGTTGAAGCCAGGGTCGGAGAACAAGCGGGAAGTACGAAGGCAGGAGACGTAGCGCGATGGTCAACAACGTGAGCATACGTATGCAAGCCATGACAAGGGCACCCAGAGCGATCGACCCCAGAGATGGATGAGTGGACCGTAGGAGGGCAGCGTGAATAACATGCGTGTCGGTTGGAGGTGGTAGTGGTTGACTTGAGCTGAAAAACGAGGTAATAAGGGGACGAAGGGAGTCGAAGACAAATACACTCACTCTGCGAAATACCATGCACCGATCACTCCCGCACAAGTAGTACGCAGAATACCTCGTGCAACACCCCAGCTCCAGAGCCAGACAACTATGGCACCCACGATGGCCCAATCTGCCCACTCGTAGATACGCCATTCAGAGTTGCGCACGAAATGCCCCTCTAGCAGGAGACGGAAAATGAGTGTGACGAAAGGGATGGATGCAATTAATATTATGAGAAGAATCGCGGGAGAAAGTGCCAAGAGAAAGGGATTATTCATCAAAAGTTTCGACGCGAGATCCAGGATGGACGATGTCGAGTGGATTTCGCGCGGAAGGTCGATTAGACGTCGAGCGGTAAGTATCGACAGGACGAGAGGGACAATAGAAAACAAGCGTAGTCTATGTTGCGCGTCAATTGAGACGTCCGGACGAATAAGTGTCGAACAGAACTCACCCAACGGTTTCACCCCATGTTGGCTCAAGCTCTTTGTCCCACATGAAACTACCAACGAAAGCCCATACTGCAGAAATGAAGAGCGTGACTGGTATAAACACCGATGTGATGACCATAACGGGCTTGACGAATATCCGCAAGAGGAGGATGTGGAGATAAGCGACAGCGGCGCTGACGAACGTCAGGATGGTGAGTAACGGCACCGCGTGCAGTAGAGTGAGGTATGGCAAAGGGCCGCTTATTTTTTCGGGCACCCGAGTAATGAACATGAGCAAGAGGGAGAAGAAGAAACATAGCGTGACGCCGGTGCACCACAGAATAGTCCAGTACGAGTCGTTGTATTTCCGACGGGCGCGCGATATGTGACGTGGGTCGGGTAGCGAGAAAACGTCAATTGGGCGAGTGGTACCGTCTCTCGGTAGTAATGATTCTGTCAGCGATAAGGAGACGGCCTCTCGTGTGCGAGGTGGAGGCGGTGGAGGCGACTTGGAGTGTAGAGGAGGTTGTATGGGTCGGTGTGATGGACCTGCAATAGGGGGAGACTCGAGGGAGGACCTCGAAGGCGAGGGAGAAGAAGCGCGTAGACGTCGAGGGGGTGATGCCTGGTGAGCCAGCCAGCCTTTTGGAAAGTCCTGTGACTCGGCCTGACCGTAGTCTGTTGCCATCAATGGTATCGATTGTGAAGCGTGGTGGGAAGCTCCCGGTGGCATATCTTCTTCGTCCAGACGGAGATACGGGTCCTCGTCTATGTCGTGGATTCGGCTCCTATGATCCCCTCTGCTGGACATCCCGGCTGTCTGACTTGCACGTAAATGTGGATCGTCAAGGTCGTCGAGCTCGTTGTTATGGTCGCTGCCTGCACGAGAGCCCTCGTCGGTTGTGAACGAAAAGAAGAGAGGCTGTGAGGAAGACAGACTTGACGCCGGATTCTGCTGCTGCAATAAAAATTGCGAAGCATACTGTGCGAAAGATTTCGCCATCTCCAGCGTACCCCGCTCGTCAAGGTGAAGGCAGTTGCCCAGAGTCGTGTCGACTTTAATAGTTCGGTGTCGCTGCCAACTTGACTCAACAACCTATAAACTTTGGCTTGCGTACCCTTCCGCTTGTGGGAATAACTTTCCCGAAAAGCAACACAAGCCCCTCCTTGCAGATCCCTTTTGGCTATCTACAGCTACGCTGGCGACCCCGTTTAGCGTACGCTGAGCGCAGCCCCTGCCAGTCATTCGTTGCAATGGAGGACTGCATTGGTGGCTGTGTTCAGCTCACAGGATCCCACTGGACCACGCCAACGGAACGAAACAAGTGAATTCAAAGGAATTTCCCTGGACCTCCGAAGTAAAGCTGCGACAGCGTGCTCAATTCGCTGTGAGGTCACTTGTACCTGAGAGGCCGATCCAGTCTAAGTTAGCACCCCGAACCAATGAAGGTGTGTATGTCATTGACTCAAACGATGGTACCTTTTCGCTCGTATGAATCAATAGGCGACCCAGGGCAAGGCGGAAATGAAAGCACGAATACTGCAAGTACACGCATTAGGCCATTCTGGCTGTTCGATATCGAAAAGACAACCTTAAAACACGTAAATAAGCAGGATCTTTTTTTAAGACGAGCATTTTCATTATGTAGCAACTGACCCATCTACTAGTAGTCCTACATAATACGCTAAGGCAACAATTGACACTTGCGGTGGTCGGTAGCAGGATCTTTTGAGCGCTGGCGACCAACCGCGTCTGGCCAGCAGAATGCGACGGCGAAGAAGGGTAACAAGAGACCGAAGGAGAGTGCCATAGCAGTCATCCTTATCATACAAAAAATCGTACATTGACAGGCAGGAAAACTGAGCCATATGTCAGTCCTACTCGTGCTAAAGGGTCGAACTCTGAGCTTACTGTTTTTGCCGCGACAGTTCAGAGCCAAGGAGTTACTGACTGCATTGAATAAGGCATGTGCAGGTTTATGCCTCAGCCGCTTCTGTCGACGTTTTCTCGCTTCCCTCCGCATCCTTAACACTCGTACCCTGCGCTGCTCCGCCCTCTACTGAGTACTCTCGCAAGAACAGCGTCGAAATCAGTGCAACCCCGGCCAATGCCGTGGTCACCATCCATATCGTTGCAATGGAACGCGACCATGCGTGTAAGACCGCATTGCGAAGTGTAACATCCTGGTTATATTCAGCCAACGACAAGCAGCGAACAGGTGGTAACGGACAGGAATTGAGTGAACCATGTCAATGTTATCGTTGAGGACCGTAATGCTGTCACCAAGCCCCAGTTGGGCAATGTTGGGAATGGCTGCGAGTTTCCGGGGCAGCAGGTTGGCAATGATAGCTTCTCCGATCGCGAGGGCTACAGCACCACCCAGTATGCTAAAAATCGAGTCATTGTCTTGAGCAAATGGAAAAAGAAATGATCACTCACCGAAGGAACATGAAGCCACTCGTCGCAGTGGCCATATCTTTAAGAGGCATCGCTGCTTGGAGTGCCACCATCGGAACCTGGAACAAACAGCCTGCACCGATCGCTCCGACCAGAGGAAATACCTCTTGCTCTGCACTTTAGGTTGTTCAGCATCATATAGCACTCAAAGAAGAAAGAACACACATGTTTGAGGTGTAGTCCAGTATTATAAGGAGACCGGTGCCCACAGTTATCAATATACTCCCAAACCAAATCGCAGGGAGGTTCCTTCCCATCTTGGAGACAGCGAAACCGGAAAGAATGCTGACCATCGAAGACACAAGAGTGTACGGAAGCATTCTGAATATAAATCATGGTCAGAAGAGAGAACCGAGCAGCAAAGAAAATGATGTACTTGGCTCCTGCCCCTGTAGCGGAGGCACCAAGTACTGGATGGGTATCGGTCAGCGATTCACGAGGCGCGGAACTAGGAAGTGAGACCTTGGTAGTACAGCGGAAGATAGCTAGGACTCAAATCAGGGCGATGAGACCTGCGCTAGATGTGTCTATACTCACAAGACAGTTGGGAGGAAAACGGAATTATGAAGAAAGGCGGTTGCCAGGAGACATCCTGTGGTCCGCGTCTTGGAAGAGTGTCAGAGATGCTCGTAGCCATCAAGCCTGAAAATCACCTTGAACAAACGAGGAGGAAGAATGGCCGCACGTTTTGTGAACGCTTCATGAAATCCGCCCGCGACGAGCAGAGTCCCTCCTACGATGAGCGTAGCTATCGTCTGAGGTTCTGTCCCTTTAGAAACCCAAGGATGATATTAGTCGATCAAACGCGCACGGCAACACAATACACCGACAGCTTTCTTGGCCAAGGTTGAGTCCTACAAGGAGGCAGACAATTCCTGCAACCAAACAGAAGATTCCGATAAAGTCTAATTCTCCTATCTGGTCACGAATCGGACGTTTTGAGGGTGGATGGACATTGAGGAAGGCAAACAGCAGCACCGCTGCAAGACCGCCGAGAGGCCTGACCTCAGTGATCAGATACCGGAGACAGTCATAGCATCGATCACGTACAAGTTGATGAAGAAACACCATCTCCACGAAACATGATCAGCTAGAGCCTTTGTCGACTCAGCCATGATGCCAAACGTTTCAAAGAAAACGAAGCCTCACACCGCCAAGAAGTGGTCCAGCCACACTGGTCGGAACAGGCATCAGCAGACCCGAAAATCGGTTCTCATGAGAAGTACAGCACCTTGAAATACCATAGGTAGCACCGAGGAGACCACCATAACGCCCACGACTACGAGATTGTCAGCCTGGCTGAATCAGTAAATGCACCTATTTGATCGTACTCCTTCAACGGAACGATATCCGAGATTATGATCAATGACAGCTGTATGAGACCACCACCGCCAACTCCCTGCAGCGCTCTGGACGCGATCAACCAGTTCATATTTTGTGCGGCGCCACAAAGCACCGATCCAAACTGATATGGCTGGAGTGAGAAAATGTACACACTGCAGCCCAGGAAGACAGACCAAAAACACAACTATACACGAATAGAGGAGTGGTTTTCGGCCTAAAGCACGAGTAAGGGATCGGCGCCCACGGGTCACATACGAATAATCCCACCAAAGATATTGGATAGTTTTCCATAAAGCGGGCTAAACGCGCCGGCCGCAAGTAAGTATGCGCTAATGCAACACGTGTGAGCGGTGGTGCACAACCTTGAAGTCGTTGAGAATGATAGCGACGTACGTTCCAACCCAGCTATAATTATTTCCCCCGTGAAGATGGGCCACGATCGTTGGGAGCGCAGTTGCAACGATAGTCTTGCAATCAGTCGTCGTCAATTGTATTGCCCATGACAAGGAAGTTCGACCAACCTGATCCAACGTTCCAAGGAACATCGTACACACCAAAGCGAAGCTGACAATGGATAACCTGTTTCCAAGGAGAACCTGTTCCTCCCCTTGCTTCCAGGAAGATCCTAGCTCCTTCTGCTCTACAGCAGGTTCTTGGTGTGAAGTCTTGGAGGGCATCTTCTTGCTTGTTCAGACGGGGGGGGAAAGGGTCCAAGGAAATTTTCCTGAAGGTCAAGCAAAAGGAGGCTGCGCCAGCAGGTCCGATTCACTGTGAGATCGCCTTACAAATGTCCTGTCCAGCAGGTACCGACGAACGCGTACCGACAGTAACGAACCCCCGGGTTTTTGATCACTCGCGAGTCGCGACACACGCTCAGGCTATAACCACGCTGTCTGGGCCGTCATCCCCGCGGTCTCCAAGAGACTCGAGCGCCAAGCATACATCCCATCTTGCTTGGGTACGGTATCCACAATACCCTGTGCTATTGGGTGCTTGTATTCAGTGTGCAGGTGGACAATCATCCTAAACGTTCCCTTGGAGCGCAGCGATTGCTTACCATTAGAGACCCCCTCACTTGCTCATCACTCTGGAAACACTTTCTCAATCCAACAGACAATGCGTTTACGGGTGAGACTTGTACTCACGTCCGGCGGCCCGGGCTCGGCCCCAATGTGAAAGTCGCGTTCAACTGAACCAATTGGGTCTAGAACAGAATCTTTCTACTTCTACTTGACATCCGAGGCGTCCTCCTTTAGTAATGCTAGCGCCCACAAACCGCTTGAAATTCGGCAATTCGCGTCCGCATTTGATGGCCGCAATATTCAACTAACCAACATTCCATCTCTACATTTCAACTCTTCCATGTTAAGTTGAACACATGTCTGTCGAAACTGAACAATAATACAGCGTTTGAGCCCGGAAGCCTGAGAAATCACAACGGACCAAATCACACGGGTTTACCGTGCGACTCTTCGGATATCTCCCCCGTCGAAGTCTTCTCGCTCTCCTGTGAGTTCTTACCGTCTCCGCTATATACCGTCTTGCGTTCAACCGAGTACTCCCGCAAGAACAGCGTCAAAACGAGGGCAATACCAGCAAACACCGTCGTCACTATCCATATCACAGCAATCGAACGCACCCACGCGTGTTGCACAGCGTTGCGGAGAGTAACATCCTCAGGATTTAGGTTCAGCATTAACAGCCACCGATGACAAGGGACGATAGCATACAGGAATCGAGTGGACCAAGCCGATGTTGTCGTTAAGGACTGCAATATTGTTACCGAGCCCCAGACCGGCAATGTTCCGGATGGCTGCAAGTTTCTGCGGGAGCACGCTGGCGAGGATCGCCTCGCCGATGGCGAGCCCAACAGCACCACCAAGCACACTTAAACAATAACAATAAGATCGGTCTTCCGCGCAATCAAACAATCGAGGATTGGCTGCTTACCGTAGGAACATGAAGCCGCTCGTCGCAGTAGCCATGTCTTTCAGAGGCATCGCGGCTTGAATTGCCACTATCGGAATCTGGAATAAAAAGCCTGCACCGATCGCTGCAACCAGAGGAAAAACCTCCTGCTCGGCGCTTCGAACTGTTCAGCATGGTGAGTGACGCTTCGGAGCAGAAAGCACACACATGCTCGAGGTGTAGTCCAACATGATGAAGAGGCCGGTGCCTACAGTTAACATGGTACTCCCGAACCAAATCGAAGGGAGATTTTTTCCCATTTTGGAGACAACAAATCCAGAAATGATGCAAAACGCGGAAGATACGAGAGTATACGGGAGCATCCTGAACACCAAGCATGAGCACGCCAGAAATGCGATCGCAAGAAACATAATTACTTGACTCCTGCACCGGTAGCCGAAGCACCGAGTACTGGAGATGTGTTAATCAGTGCCTCACCAAACAATCAGAACGAAAGACCTTGGTAAAATACAGGAAGATAACTAAGATTTGGATTAGCACGCAACAGAAGCTTCGATGCGGTCATCATGCTCACAATACTGTGGGGAAGTAAACAGAGTTTTGAAGAAATGCAGTTGCCAGGAGACATCCGGTGGTTCGCGTCTTTGCGAGACTGTCAAAACAACACGCATTCATGAGGCCCACTCGAAATTACCTTGAATAAACGAGGCGGAAGGATAGCGGCGCGTTTTGTAAATGTTTCGTGAGCTCCGCCGATGACGAGTAGGGTCGCACCAACAACGAGCGTAGCGATCGTCTGGGGTGCTTTCCCTTTAAGAAGCCAAGTGATCGATCGATCAACTTAGCAAACACGACAGATAACACGAGGAACTAACAGTTTTCCTGGCCAAAATTGAGCCCGATAAGGAGGCAAACAACCCCTGCGATAAGGCAGAAAAGTCCGATGAAGTCGAGCTCGGCAATCTGATCACGGAGCGAACGTTTCGGAGGTGGATGGACGTTTAGGAAGATAAATAGCAGCGCCCCTGCAACACCACCGATTGGCCTGACATTCAATAATCAGAGAAGATGAAATCGGATGGTGCTATCACAATGAACACGCACAAGTTGATATAGAAACACCATCTCCATGAAACGTGCTGTGCTAGAGCCTTGGTCGCTTCAGCCGTTGTAACGATGCCTTGGGAACAATGAAGACTCACACCACCAAGGAGCGGTCCAGCTAAACTGTTCAGAACAGTGTTAGCGGACGCGAATCTCGTATCTTGCAGAAAAATTAGACCACCTCGCAAGACCATATGTGGCGCCGACTAAACCACCATAACGCCCTCGGCTACAAGACAGACAGTTCAGCACCGAATTACGAAATGAGGTTGATTTGATCTCCGAATACGTACTCCTTCAAGGGAACGATATCTGAGATCGTGATCATTGACAGCTGCATGAGTCCACCACCCCCAATTCCCTGTAACGCCCTACACACAATTAACCAAATCATATTTTGTGCAGCTCCACAGAGCGCTGATCCGATCTATCATGAATAAATGAGCACAGGCACACACATCATGTTACCTTCACCCAAAAGGAACGGACCAGGAACATGGCGAGGCTTGAATAAAGGAGAGGTTTTCGCCCTAGTGCATGCTTCATAAAAGCTTTCCACTCGCCTTAGTAGCAGAGAACACTCACCAAACATGTTGGATAATTTCCCATAGAGAGGACTGAACGTGCCGGCTGCGAGCATGTATGCACTGCGTAGCCACGTGTTAAGCTAGCAGAACAGTCCGGGGGCTGCTATGGGCGTACCTTCCGACCCAGCTGTAGTTATTCCCCCCATGGAGATGGGCTACGATAGTAGGAAGCGCAGTTGCGACGATAGTCTATCGCCTCTATTAGTAATTCAAGGAAAGGCAGGACAGCCTCACAGACCTGATCCACAGTTCCAAGGAACATAGTGCACACCAGAGCAAAGCTGACGACACCTAGCCTGTTCTTGGGCAGAACATGCTCTTCGTTCTGCTTCCAGGAAGCACCTGGCCTTTTCTGCTCAACAGCATGCTGTTCTTGAATGGGAGACGGCGACGACATGGTCCTAGAGGACTGACAGAAGCGGACAAAAGGGTTAATATAGGCCTTCAGAGTTAGCTTACTAACCAGGTGGTCTGCTCTGAGTTTGATCTTTTGATGGATCTCGTTTCGCCTTCTGGGTGACAAGGGTGGACATCCTTCGGGGTCAGTGAAAGTTGCTAAAAGCTTGGAGGGTCAGTAAATTTCAAGCGCTAGGACACAAACTGAGCAGCTCTCGCTGATCATAACTTTACGGCACTATCCCAGTAAGTTGCAGAAACGGGGATGAAGTATACGCCGACTGGCATGTCGCCCAGGCCGCTGGAGTGCATGAATCGCCCGCCAGTGTTAACTCCGTTAATGGTTTGCGTGGCGTGCTGCCGATACAAATGATGCTGGCAGATGAGGCGTGTCCTCGAACCTGACAAATCCGGTTTCAACTTGCACCTATCGCTGTCAGTGTCAATTTGTCTGGCGTGAAGTCCGGGGTCCCGCCGCTGGCAGTTTACTAAATCCTTATGAACCCGTCTATCTAGCGCCACAGCATTCCGCCATTCGGCGGTGTGGATATTATGAGGACTGTTCTTCTATATTTCCGTTTATCCGACTCGGAAAAGACGTTGAAAGTTGGAGCATCGTACTCACGTGATCAGGGAGGAGGAAACTTTCGATACCCTATATTGCGATGTTAGTGTGGTACATCATCAGGCCCTCCAAATTATTTCTGGAGACTAATAGGGAGTTATATCTCCAAGCTGAGAACTGAGAGAAGTACAATTATTATCTACGAAGTGATTGGCTGACCAAGGTCACTCTCGGGCAGTTGCTGAAACCACAAATCATTTACATCACTTGAAGTGATAACGACGCAACGGGGGCATCCAGGGATGTTGAAACGTCAAGAGCAAGGGAATGAACTGCAAGTGTGGCCCTTGAAGGGAAGGATAGCTTACCTCTTTGGGGCTTAGGTTGAGCTAGAGAGGCCGAGATGTAACGCAGTGGCACGTAATGATGTCCAGTCTCATAGAAATACCCCAGATGCTTTAGAAACCAGAGCGATGGTGAAATGTGCGCGCAGAGTCGAAGAAAGCAGCTTGTAGACCAGGACGGTCAGTAGTATGTAGTTACTA
Source organism: Tylopilus intermedius (assembly GCA_038091255.1). Classification (NCBI taxonomy): domain Eukaryota; kingdom Fungi; phylum Basidiomycota; class Agaricomycetes; order Boletales; family Boletaceae; genus Tylopilus; species Tylopilus intermedius. The sequence goes on along the minus strand of JBBPOD010000938.1, from coordinate 46 downwards.
TGATGGAAAAGAAACCAAAAAACGAGCGGCACAGGATACAAGCCAA
>JBBPOD010000937.1:0-12802 GCA_038091255.1 Tylopilus intermedius | reverse complement strand
ACGCTACGGAATATGGGCTCAATGCCACGCGGGGGATGACAGGCTAGAAAAGCTTACTTCCCCAACCCATACCGTGGAATGCCTGGCGGGCTGCTTCCTCTTTCGCCATTTTTTGGTTCCTGCCTTGCCCAGAACCTTTGAGTTGGCCGTTGACTGTATGCGATATAAGTCGTCGTACGGGGAGAAATGAAGTAGACGCTCACCATAACACTTGACCGTCCAGCGAGGTTGGTGGGCAGGACCTTCGGATTCGGTGTCCCAGTGAATGACGAGGCCACGCTGGGCACACGTCTGGTTGAACAAAGCTAATGTATTGACCTGTGGCAGCCCCACTGTTGGTGTGGGAGAAGCGGGTATCGGTGGAGGTGGAATGGCGGGGGGTGGTGCATTTGTTGAAGTGTAAGGAGGCGGTGGTGGGGCGGAGGCGGGACTGGTTCCTGGCGCTGGGAGTGGTTCTGTGTCCGGGTTGACGAGACGGCTAATCCAGTTAAGGAGAGTTGGTAGTCCTTTCTGAACATATACAGCTCCGACATAGGAGCTAAAGAGTAGACGTTCCTCCTGCTGAAGATGACGGACTTGATAAACAAACTGGTGAGGTGACTCACTATGCAGTCATCTAGCCTAGATCGGTCTTCGATGCCCCTCACTCGGGTCTTTAAGTTGTAGCAAGTGAGCCAGTGTCTGATGGTGGCATCGTCCATCAGCTCTTTGTGTTTTTCCTATAGGAGAGGATGAGGACTCATGCTATATGCTTGTATGTACGACGTACGGAGAGATCTGAAGCGGAGAGGAACGGCGACTGCTGGAAGAGGATGTACATGATAGTCATGCTGAGCACGGTCTGGCCGAGCTCTGCAAGACGCTCAGCCCCACCGTGTTCAGTGTCGTCTGGTGGTGATGAGGTGCTTCTGTGTGGCTGTCGGGTGAGGACATCGAGGAGGAGGTCGCCGTCGATGGAGGGAAGCGCCGGGATGTTGTTCATCGCAAAGCCGCGATCAGCTCGATAAAGACACGACGAGCATGACTTTGTACTGGTCACGTGCTCGTGCTTTCTTTTGCCTCGCCCATGTCGCGTCCGCTCGTGCCAGAGCGTTTCGTCGACGTGCCCTCGCAGCGTCTGTATTATCTCAGCCTCGGTTGTCTACTACAGGTGTGTACTGAATACCTACACTTTTCTTCTTCTTCTTTGCTCACCCCCGCCTAGGCCATCAAGGTATTCGACATCGCCCAGAGCCTCTTTGCCTCGGGCGAACACTCTTCCTATGCCTACGGTAGAAAGTGGTTTTGCATCGACTTTGCATATGTCGCACTCCTCTCTCAGCTTCGAATACCTCGCCTCACTTACAGCAAGGCTGTCGTCGCCCTCCAAATACTCTCCCTCTGGTTCATTGATGGCCTCTTTTTCGGTGCCATAAGTCTACACCTCGGCTCAACTGCACCTGTCTCATCCGGATACCAGGCCATACAAAGTAGCTCCACTCCCACCTCTTTTGAGAATGTGCTCACCTGTTCCGCAGAACCTCCGGACTTGCCTGCCACCCCCGAGCAGTTCCGTATCTCTGACGTCTTTTCCCCTCCTGGTCTCCTCTCCCTTTTCTTCCCAGATGTCCCCCGCGGCGACCAGCACTTGCTCGGCCAACACACTGTCCGCATGTCACCCATCAGCACCGCACACCTCAACCCAGACGCGCTCACATTCTGTCTGTCTCCTCCTTCTCACTCCGTACTCATCCCCATCCTCGTCAACAACACCACCCCCGCGAACATACGTTATTCTTTCACGCCCTTGACGTACGTCGAGGGCCAGTCGGGCACCGGTCGCATCGAGTATATCGAACTTGGTGGCAAGGACCTCAAGGGAATCGAACAAGCTCGCATCGATGGCCTGCAGTCAGTTCGCGTCTACTCCACCGACGATGAATATGCAGACGACGACGATGACGACGACGGGACTCCGTCCGCTTCCGACTCTCAATTGCAAAAGACGCAGTCGCTCACCCACATACGCGTAACCAAACCAGGCGCTGTTCGATTAGAGAGAATACTCGATAGCTCCGGTGTGGCTGCTCGACTTGTTCACCCCCTCGAAGTCATCGTGGCCCCATGTCCTACCGCATCCTATACAGAGGACTCCATCGCCCATCCATCCAATGCGATTCGCTGTCAAGGGGATACTTCGGGTATTGACCTCACCATTGATATTCGCGGAGTGCCACCTTTGAGCCTTCGTTGGTCCAAGTATGCCGATGGGAAAAGGGAGAGCTTCCTCGTCGAAGGTATTGAAGACAGCGACCCAGCATTACTTTCACATACCGACTCTCGCAATGTCGTAAGAACCTCCTCCAAAACACCTCAAATGCTCAAAGTTCCGCTGTCGTTGTCGGTGGAGTCCTTAGGAAGAGTCACGTTCGTTTTGGAGAGCGTCATTGACGGCGTGGGTAACATTGTCCCCCTCAATCAGGGCATTACCGGTGAAACGCTTCACCGCGAGGTGGCGTTGAATACTAAGACAGTACGGTCACTCAACATTCTTCGACGCCCCAGCGTCTCTTTCCGCAATTGTGGACCGGGGAATCCAGTCTCTCTGCTCATTGGTTCAGACGCACCTTTATCTCTTCAAGTGGTTGATTCAGACCTATTGGATGCCCCATGGAGTGTCAACGTCAAGTTCGACCCGTCAGAAGATGGAAAGAGCGGTAGCAAAGCTGCCAAGCCTTGGAATGACACACTCCAGACTCACCAATCTTCACTCAGCTTCAGCGCTACCGCAGCAGGAGAGTACACCATTCTCGGAATCAAGGGCAAGGTACGATTTTGTTCTTCTAGCAGAGGTATCCATACCCAAGACGTTAAAGTGGTGCGAGGGTGATGTCCTCGCCCCAGACACGTGTAAGGTCGTAGAAAAACCTGTGCCAACGGCCGAGATCGAATGGAAGCGAATTCATGAATGGTACCCGTACTTTCTCTGTATTGTATGCTATCCAGTTCGCTAATCGTTGTCAAAGCTCTGGCGACACTGGGGTTTCCGCTTCGCTCATATTTCATGGAACCCCTCCCTTCCATGTGTACTATCGCACACAACGTGACAAGGAGGAGCCGCGTGACCTCTTCAAAACCTTTGCAAGCTCACGGGGTGAACTTACATTGCAACCCGAACATAGCGGTCACTACTTCTACACATTCCTGTACCTGAGTGATGCAAATTACAAGAAAGTGGAGCTCAAAGGCCCAAGCATCGATCAAATTGTCCATCCTCTAGCGGCTGCAGATTTTATTCCATCGGCTGCTGCTGGACGTCCAAAGCGCATGGTAAACAGCTGCTCTGGGAATATGGTCGACATTGAAGTGGACCTTCGGGTGAGTCACAAGCCCGTTTTTAGACCTCATTCTTAAACTGTAGTTATAAGGGAACGGCACCATGGAATTTAGAATTAGATATCGTTGGTCCTCGTACCACCGATCGCCTGGAGATCCGCGATATGAAGTCTTCTACGCGCATACGGGTACCCATCCCAGCTAAAATAGACAAGGAAGGTGGTACTTTTGAGGTGGATCTAGGTAAGGACCATGAACAATCCTTGTACAATCATCTCACCCGTTCCTTTGAAAGTGAGCGTCGAGGATGCCTATGGATGCAAGCGTTCCATTTCCGTGCCTGGAGTTTCCGTCAATGTCCGCAGGGTAAAGGTATGTTATATGTTTCAGCGACACCGGCCATGTCTCAGTGACTGTGCAGTCCACGGCCAAATTCTACGTAAAGAACGGTATCAATCAGGTCACGATCCTGGAGGACGACGAAACTGAATTGCCTTTGCGGCTCACGGGCGATGGGGTACGCCCGTCTTCGGGAAATTCTGTATGGTGCTGACGATGTTATCATTACAGCCATGGATCGTCAAGTATCGTCGTGCTGAAGAACCGGAGTTTGTACAGACTGCGACCTTGCGATCTGTAAATGACTATATTCGTGTCAAAAACAAGGGTTCGTACGAACTTCTTGAGGTAGGTGTATGCCACATTGCGAAGCCCTCTTTCTGACTTGTCCTGCCAGGTATCGGATTCGCAATGTCCCGGGCTGGTCGTTGCCGAAGAAAACAGATATGATGTGGACTGGGTCCCTCGGCCATCTGCCAGACTGGACCCACAAACGACGTCGACCTTCGAGACATATAATCGCTCTCATATACTTCCGCCGATCTGTCAAGGCCACGATGACCACGTTGACCTGGACTTGACGGGCAAGTGGATAACTATCGATTTCATTTTAATATCTTAATCTTTGCCTTAGGTCGACCCCCTTTCCAAATCATGTACAACACTGCAATGAAAGATGAATCGGGAGTTGGTACGGTCGTTTTGGATCAGCCAACTTTCAGCAGCATACAGCCACGAACACGATTCCAACTCCACACATCCAGCCCTGGTCGCAAGTACTATGAAGTGAAGCAAGTTGGGGATGCGGCGTATCCACTCCACAAGCATAAGAGCGCCGTGATTCCACGGTCGGAGCGGCTGCTCTTTGAGCAAGAAGTGTTTCCCAAGCCCTCTGCAAAGTTCAAAAACGACAATCGTATGTCCTTCTGTCTCAATGATGTCTTGAGCCCTCGAGACGTATCGTCACCCGACGGTACGATCCTACTTGAGGGTACACCTCCATTCCAGCTCCAACTCTCGATCAAAAACCTCGCCGCAAGCAAGGTACGGCATGAGACGGTGGAAGTGCGCGACAAAGTGTGGAAGTTGGATATCCCGTCATACTACTTCACGTCCGTCGGACCCTATCAAGTCATGATCGAAACCGTACACGATGCTTCCCACTGTGAGCAAGCAGAATTGGATCCCATGCGACGCTCGATCTGGATCGATGTCGCTGAAACGGCTGCCATCAATCCCATGGACAAGAAAAAAGACTTTTGCGTGGGTGAAGTGACGCAGTTCCAGCTGGAGGGTACGCCACCCTGGACGATCGGGTGAGTGGGGGGACGTGTGCAATGCTCACCGATGGGATGCTCATTCGTACAACAGGTACCGCGTCAACGGGAAAGCCTATGCGCAAGAAGCGAAAACCTCGCCATGGTCGATCGTGCAGCAACAAAGCGGCGAGTTCGTCGTGAGCTCCGTCGCGCACCAGCAAAAGATGTGTAAAGCGGCCGTTGCCAACTTGCGGATGCATATCCATCCCTTGCCGTCGGCCCAGGTGGGTCATGGGAAGCGCATATACCAAGACATTCATGAAGGTATGGCCGTCGTCATAGGAATCGACTGGGCGTGTTGATGGCCCTTGTTGGCAGGCGACCAAGCCGAGATTGTGTTCACACTGATTGGCGAGCCCCCTTTCACGTTCACGTATCAACGTGCAGAATCCAGTCCCAAGAAGGGTGGCAAGTCAGGCAAGGTTCTCGAGACCCACACCATCTCGGGGGTCATGACGCACGAGTATTCTGTCTTTTCGGCACTCGAAGGTAGGTCTTGAGCACATACATGGGATTTTCGTACACTGAGCCACGTTTGACAGGTACATGGACAGTGACGTCCATCTCGGATCGCTACTGTCGGTATCCAACGCTACAGAAGGGATTCCAAAAACCGAGGCACTGAGGTGACTTTGGAACATGATTGCTTGATTCTTGTATATCCATGCACTTTTGTAGCTCTAGTCTGCTATTCAACCCATTCACGATGTTCACATCTTTGAGAAAGGGATTTAACGGGCACGAGGACTAGGATACAAGTGAGCGATAAAGGCTTGAAATGTCTCTAGACCTGGACGGATGAGATGTAGAACCACTTGCAAACTGGAAAGCCATTAGAGTTGGTCCACTACATGCAAATATCCACTCACTCGAAGGATCGATGGGAGCAGGGGGTAACCTTGAGTCGGCCGGGATGTTGGCGTAGGAAGGGTCGTTGGGATCGGTCAAGCCAGGGCCGGGAATGCTGAGGTTACGACTAAAGGAGTTTTCGTCAACAACCGCGTCCTGTCCAAAGCATGAAACGAACGTACATCGACAGGTCGTATGTGGGCGACTTGTTTGGGGTTTCGCCAACGATGAGGCGACGCCATGCTTCGTGGCACTCGTGGATGATCTCGGTCGCATACTTTTTGTTCTTAGCCTCGCCGGAAAAGGCAAAGGCGTTTTCACCCTTGCCGTCGGGAATCTTGTAGATCCTGTGTGCGTGGGTCAGTAAACGGTCAAGGCAAAGTCTAGTAATACTCACCTGAACCACTCGTTCGTCGCCCTGATGAGACCCGGAAGGTGACGCTCGACGTCTTCGATGTCGTTGAGCTTTGAAGCGAGGGGGTCGTGGACGTCGACGACGATGACCTTCCAGTCTGTCTCGCCCTCGTCGAGCAGAGCCATGATGCCGAGGACCTTGACCTGTTTCACTTGACCGGAGTAACCGACCTGCTCGCCGATCTCGCACACGTCGAGCGGGTCATTGTCACCCTTGGCCTTGGTCTCGGCGTGGATCGCGTTGGGGTCTTCCCAGGTCTGTGCTCAAGGTTCAGGAACACGCCGGAAACGAACACGGCAACCTCACCTGGGGAAAGGCGCCATAGTTCCAGATGTAGCCGTGGTGGGGAAAGCAATTGCGCACGAAGCGCAGGCGGCCCTTCTTGGTGTCCTGCTTGATGGGGTTGAAGGCCTCCTCCTTGGAAATCTCCATCTTGGCGTTGGTCCAGCGGGGGACCTCGACGATCATGTTGAGGATGCCGTTGTTCCTGTCGGCGAAGAGCGGGATGTCATGCCAGGAGGAGACGACTTGGCCGTTTCGCTCGATGTAGACTCTGTGGTCTTGATATCTGCTGATCAGTTACGCGAGGAGATCGGCGAGGAAAAGGGACGTACCGAGGGTGTGGGGCGAGCCGATGAGACGGGGTGTGTATTCTGTGCGGGTGTGAGATGGGTGGGCAGGACGGGGAGGGCAGGGACGTACGGGCAGCCATGGCAGCAGTGAGATGGCGGAGATGTTGAGAGAGACGAAATGCAGCTGTGACAGACCCGGTCATATCCGTACTACCACAAGTACTAATTTACACGACCACACCAAACATAGCAAAAATCACCGTCGCCTCGAAAACGATCCGTTCAGGTCCAATCGAAGCAACAATCGCTCCACATGCCGTCGTACTTCCCCGTTCCATTCAAACCCCTTGCCTCTCACAATCGTCCGCTGAAACATCGTCTGGTTTCCTGTACTCGTCATCAAAATCGACTTGGATGCGTCTCCCGTCGCAGTAAACGGTTGTTGGGAAGTCGAGAGCGACAACTCTTCATAAAACGAATCCAGGAGTGTATGCAGACTCTGTGAATCGCTCTCAGTAACGTTGCTCTACCCGGTGCAAATCTCGCCCACCTTGTTGATCTCCGACACGACTTCAAGTCGTTCTTGTACCATCGCACCCACTTTGTCGTCTCCCGCCGCGATGCTCCCTTCAAACAGTAACGCCGGAAGCACATCCCCACCCCATCGCTCAACCTGTGCCACGAACCGTTCGCAGACCTCGAAAATAGGTCGCAGAATTCCAGCCAGAGTGGGATGGGAAAGCAAACATCCCGTCACGATACGTTCCAAGTACGTAGAATGGAGGCTCCGAAGCGTCGTAAAGTCCAGATACGTCCGATCAGCATTCGCTCCCGCATCTACCCCGCTTTGCGAAGCCTTGTTCCCCGATCGTCCAACACTCTCGGATCGCGCGCGCCGAGGATTGTTGAGGAGCTCCCTGAACCGCCTGAACTCGACCTCGACAACATCCACCATCACATAACCCAGCAGACTGTCGAGAAACCACCCCATATCCCTGACGACGCCCCAACCGCAACGAAGGAGTTGTTTTCGCGCTTCAAGATCCTCGGTAGTGCCACCCTCGCCGAGTCCCGTCCATCTGCGTCGGGCTCGCTGAGCGTTGGACAACGATGTCCAGCACGCATGAATACGTGTGTGCGTTTTGCGCATCGACGACAGATAGTTGAACATGGCAGAATAAATTTGCAGATCCGAAGGATATAGGAATAGATCAAGTGGCCAAGCTACGTTGTACGAGAGAACAAGAGTGGTTCCGAGGAGGAGGTCATCGAAAGAGGTCATTTCTCCAGGATTACTGGTTGTTGATGATGAAAGCACCTTGTCGCTAAGAGAAGGAAGGAGGGGCCGGATTGGCCCTGAAGGCATTTGGAATTTGAGCTGTAACAAGGATGGGTCGTGCTGAGCCGTTGTTCCCAAAGATGCTCTCAGAAGGGCAAGGTTCAGGTCTTGTTCCCTGATCATGGAAGTGCCACCAGCACGCGTAGTCAAGCGGGATATTTTGAGGTGTTCAATGTCTCGTATGAGTGCTAGGCTGAACTCGCCGTTGCGCAAAAGAAAGTAGTTCGCACTGCCCAAGGTAAGCATCACCATGGTATTGAGCTGTGAAGTGCTTACAGTGACACGACGGATTCTTCTACGTCTTTGCGCGTCAGGACGTTTAGCCATAGCCATTCACTGACGTTTGTCCGAATTTGAGAAATGATGAAGTCGAATTTGTACTGGTCCTCGGGCAGTACGGTATCTAGCATGTTGGCATGCTGCAGAGCCTGTTCGCGCGGAATCTGGTTTTCCCATTTCTTCTTCTTGACCGTGGCTATAGCGCGTCCGACGTAGACGATGGACTCGCGTGACTGATGAGATACGCACGAAGGCATCGAGCCTTCAAGGAGCACATAACTGTCCGATGCCAGAGGATCCACAGACGACAGAGACCCATGAACCAAGAACGCAGCCAATTGCCCGCGCCACGTACGCTGAACGGCGGCTGCGAGCGACGACATGATCTGGGCGATGCGATGGACGCCCGTCTTGGAGCGCATGAGCAGCATATCGATCAACGGACCGGGCTGCCACTGAATCTCTGACTCGAGCTGGGTCACCAAGGCCTCGAGCGCGGCGAGCGGTGCGTCCCATTCTGCAAAGATGGCACGCACCGCGGCGAGGGGGACGAAGCATCCCTTGCCGACGAGCTCCGAGTCTCGTTGGAGGATTTTAGCCTCGGTGTCCACGACCAAGCTCTCGTAGTCGTCCTTGAGGATCTGGTTGAGCGTCGCGCATAACGCGCAGATGTACCGTGAATGCGAACGCGACAGTGTTGCACACGCTTTTTTGATTTTGCGATAGCGCAATGCGATCTGACCGAGCACTTGGAGACATTGTTCCTCGCCGGGGTGTAGGAGAGGACGAAACGCCGGATGCAAGTTGTGGTCAGAAGTAAAGAGCGAGGAGGAATGACCGGCGAGGATGAGGAGGACCTCTGCGATCATGTCAATGACGATCACCACAGCCACGTAGGCCTTCTCCATGACCACCACCACCATCACGCCCGAGACGCTCGAACGCGAACCGGGCAAGGGAATACAGGTGCAACTCGCTCTGGACGATGCCTTTGCAGACGGTGACGACCAGCCTGGCATCGAGTTCAGCCCCGCAGCCATCCGCCAGCACTTGGCTGAGCAGGCGCACTGGTTCACCGCAGATCACCCCACCGACACCGACACGGACGAGCCCGATACGTCGATATCGACCTTTTACTTGGACGGCAGCACACATGGGTCCAAGTCGGACTCGTCCAGCGTGGCATCGTGCGTCTCACAGTTCCATACACCTCTCGACCAAGAGTTACCACATGACCTGTCCGCCGTCGCCTTGTCGGAGTCAGAGGAACAAGTGGACCATCCTTCTAACGTGTCGCACGAGCGAGACGACGATAGGGAAGAACCCCCTCTCCCCGCCGTGCACATCGACGTCTCTAAACCGCCATCAAACCGCGTGTCTGTCATAACACCCACTGGGGACAGCGCCGCAACCTCGGACGGGGCTCAGAGCGTCGCAGTGCCCAGCCCTTCACCTTCCGTGCTGGATTTTCCGGCAACGGCGACTTCCCCCTCGTCTGCGACCGCCCAGGAGACCCTCCCACCGCCTCAAAGTTACAGATCGTCCCGTTCATCCGGATTGACCACATTCCAAAAGGTGGTAAGCAAAACCCGCCCGTCCTTCCTCCCCCCAAAGAGTCGACAGGAAGACAAAAAACACCTCGCGGACTGGGAAGCCATGATGAAGCAGAGTCGAACGGCAGGTGACGTTGTTCAAGCCCTGACCACGTCCTTGACGCTGAAGCAGGACCTACAGAAGAGAAACGGCGAAAAGCTTTGCAGGAACGCAGGTTAGCTCGCGAACTCAAAATCGAACAATCCATTCATGTATGGGAGAAAGCAATAGTCCCTGATTGGCGGGTCGTACATCGAGATCCTGAGCTTCGTAAACTATGGTGGAATGGAATTCCTACAAAACTGCGCGCCTCGATGTGGGAGCGTGCTGCAGGCAACGCGTTGGCGCTGAACAAAGGTACATCCGTCGCTGGAGGATGATTCTTGTACTCATGGATGGAACTTTTAGATAGTTACCGCAGCTGTCTCTCGCGCGCAAAAAGGGCTCTCTGTTCGGGTGTCTTCCCAAAAGAAACACTCGAGGAGATCGAACAAGACATACTTGTCACGCTCCCTGCACTCCACATTTTTCGTCCAGAGAGTGGCCCCCTCTACGAAGACTTGAAGGACTTGCTTTGCGCATGGGTTGTCTCGCGTGCAGATGAAGGCCTAGGATATAAACCTGGAACATCAAGGATAGCTGCTATGATCCTAATCAACATGTCCGCTCCACAGGGCTTCGTAGTAATGAGGAATCTACTAGAGAGACATTGTCTGAGATCTTTTTATGGGGGGCCGAACACGAAAGAAGACGTGAGTCAAAACAACGGACAACGACACAGTCTAACTGAACCACAGCACCCAGGTCGAGGCATATTATCGGTAAGAGCGCCGTACTACACGCTGTGCGACGTCTGACTCGGAGGGCAGGATATTCGACACCTTGCTAGCGGACAGTATGCCCAAAAGTGAGTGACATCGTCTTGCCGATCCGTACGCCAGTGGTTAACACGTCCACCGAACCCAGTATATTTCAACTTCAAGCAACACCAGATATCACCGGCTGCATATCTTCCTAGCTGGTTAATACCACTCTTTCTGGATCATTTGCCGTTCGAGGCATGCGCTCGATTATGGGATGTGGTGATACTCGAGGGCGATTCGTTTCTGTTCCGCGCGGCACTCGCCGTCCTAGCAGCTCTGGAACCACGACTTTTCTTCCCTGAGCGGCAGGAGCTGCTTGAGCTTCTCAAGTGAGTCGAGGCCCGATTTTAGCATCGTATGCTGACTCGTGTTGCTATGTCTCAGCGGTGAGAATAAGGCCGCCATCGAGGTGGCTCGACGCGACGGCCGTGCGCTGGACGGTGGGAAATACGAGATATATGGACTCGACGAGGAGACGCTTTGGGATCGGATCGAAAGCATGAACGAATGGTGGAGGGAGACGACATGGCGGAGATTGACACAACGTGAATTACCGGACATATAGCCACTCGTTGTACACACTAGGGATTGCGTTATCATGGTCATCCTACGCTATCGTCATCTTCTATTGCAGCTTTGTAGAGCGCATACATCTTTCGTCGATTTGCATCTCTGGTGTCTTCAGCGCTCGCAACGGCGAATATGTTTTGTAGGATAGTTTCTCGTAATGCGCTGTGGAGCATCGGACCGTCTGCAAGAGGTACATCTGCGCAGGCATTCGAGAGGACTGTGGGATATTCGGGACCAGAGACCCGTGCCCGTTTATGAGGATTTGATGTCCGTGACCGCAATGCTGAGAGCAATGGCCGGAACATAGATTCTTCAATATGCTTGTATGTCGTGTTTGTCGGCGTATGGGCGGCGAGCGATATGAAGGGGGACAACAACGCGAGAATGGGGACAGGGAGCGGTGATCCGGAAGCGGACACAGCCTTTTCTAGCTCTTCTAGGTATATTTCTGCAAGATGAAAGGTAAGGCCAGCCGGAACACGGAGATCAGTGGAGCTGGGACAAGATGTCAATAAATGAAGGAACGGCTTCAAGAAAGCGAACATGCCATAGTGGACCACCTGAACTGATGAGTATGGACGTATAATCCTGAAGCGTGGACGGGTCCCATTCAGCCCGTATGAGAAGCCTGAAGGAGGCATTGAGAAAACGTCGGACGAGCATGTAGTACTTGTCCATTCTGGAGAAGACTGAGCGGCGAGCGGGCTGCGGAACGCGCACGCACATACCGTAAACGGTCTATTCCGTTCCATTCCCTGACTGTCGTGATCCAAAAACCTTTGAGAAAATTGAGTGCAGGCGGGATGCTGGTGATCGTCAGGAGCAGCTCGGCCAACTCCTGGGCGAGGGCCTGCTGTACGAGGGGTTTATCGGACATCCAAAAACCTGATCATCTATGAGGGCCTTGTAAGGAATAGAAAGGGTGAACTTGCAATAGAACAATCCTTTCCACAACTTGGCAATCTCGAGTTCTGGGAGGGCATCGTTTTCGGGATTAGAGAGAAACAAGGCGAGGTGTTTGACCGCCTTGTCCCTCGTTTTCTTGTCTAAATCTTTATGAGCAAACAAACAGATTTGATACGAAATACACACCAGACGACGCGAGATATTTGCCCAATGGCGGGGACGAGGAGGCCATGTCTATTTCTCGATCGGATCGGAACGCGGAAGTGAAGGACTTTATTGGTCACGTGAGTGGCTCTGCACGTGACACGCGTCGGATAACAAAAATAACGCGGCGGCACTTCTGACGGAGACATCAAAGATGAAAGGACCCATCACTTGCCATGGTCAGTTCGTCCTCGCCACCGTCGCCGACCCCGAGCGCTTATAATCACAGTTCTCGATGT
>JBBPOD010000936.1:0-12802 GCA_038091255.1 Tylopilus intermedius | reverse complement strand
TACCAAGTATTTGCAACATGGGCACTCTGGGGCAGTGGTCTACCAATGTCAAAGTACATGCTCATAATCATTGATTAAAGATTCAATGAAGTCTGGAAACCAACAAAATTTCAACATACAAACCTGTTAGTACTTGGTCATGAAGAGAAATGCTGTTTCTTCATGCAGGCTACAACCATGATTACCAACAATGAAGCTTATAACTTGGATGCCTCCAATGATGAGGACAATCTGCAACAAAAAAAAATCACCAGTTACTTTGACTAAGACATGTGCTTAGGGCTGGCTGAATTTCATTGGTTCAAATGCTTCTCATCCCTATCAAACATTCACCTCAGATTCCACTACCTTTTATCTTTCATTTTGACAAAGATAACTATTGATAGCACAATGAAACTATAGGAGCTCTCTTTGAGCTAGCCATTGCCAATACCAGTCTTGTATATCCTGAAGTAACATACTAATAAAAAATGTATTCATTTGCATTGTGTGACAGTTTTAGGTATATCTTGAACAATGTATCTGGTCAATTTTGCTTTGTAGTGTCTTCTACCAGTCATTCTATCTAACTTGGTCTTTTTTTTTTTCCATCAACTTTCTTTTCCTTGCCTGTTTCTTCTTGTGACTTTTAAATCCTCAATGATTTATTATATGCAACTTTGGGCACAGGTGTTTAATTCCTTTCAAACTTGAGGCCACACATTTCAAACCACTCATTGTGACTTTCAACATATTTATCACCTTTTCAGATTTCACAGACCATGCCCTGACTTACTAATGTTTGAGTGCTAGTACATGGTGTCATGAGATCATCTAGGTGAATGAATATAATCTTTTACATCATATTAAGAAATAGCAGTTGGATGGTGTGCTGTAGCAGGGCAATTTTATATTCTTCTTCTCCTTTGATAAGTTCAGGTGGTGGTCATATCTGACCTCAAAAGAGGAATAAAAGGAATGAGATCTGCCAGAGCTCAACATAAATCAAATGACTATAGTCAGTGAGTTACCTAAAGATCCTTTCAATAATGCTCCATTCAAAGCACTTATCAGAAGATCCCAAAAGCTACCATTCATAGTATGTATAATGCTTGGCAGACTTGATATTTGCACCATTTACAAGCATGTACTTCATGTTCTTTAGATGCTGCCAATATGCATGATAATAACTCAGTTTGCTTGAATGAAGGGCTAGAAGTATGGGGGCCAAGCAAACCACTGAGTTATATGTTGGCTTGTAAGACCATTGTGAGAATGTATGTCCTGTATGGGTTCAAGCCTGTTTTCTGTGAATTGGCCACAGTCTGAGTGAGAATGTAAACTTATGAAAACATGTGTCACAGTGCAATTCACTTGTTCCAGAATTTCCACCTGCAACTCTGGCATTCTTGAGTATTATTCTGGAGGATTTGCATCTTGTCCTTGGATCAAATTCTTTTCTCCCACCTCCTCCACTGATAGTTGAGACTCCTCCTGCACAGCTCACCTCACTGTGCCACATTATCAGCAATATGACTGATACCTATCATCTAATCTATCTTATCCCCACTGAGCTTCCAAGGGTAGGGTATTTTATGAGCAACAACATGGCATTATATCAGCTGATATTGTTTAAGGGGACATGATGATATGTGTTAGAACCAAGATTTTCAGCTTTGTATCCCTCAAAATGTTTTCTTTGTCAGGTGTGTATAATTGCCACTTGATGGCTTTTCCACTCACTTTGAAGCCAGAGCCTAACATCAATTCATGTGCTCCCAAATGTGCTAATTCATCATTGGGCTTGTTGCGGCCTATGATTAAAGCCTGCAGTCAGACATGCATTCTGTTGAAAGAAATTGCAGGCCCTCTCTTCCTTATAGGTACTAGCCTCAAACCAGCTGGACATTTTTGGCTTCCAATGCACAAGGGTCAATATGAAGCCCTTTTAGTTTGGGTATGCCTGGATTCCTTCTTGGTTCTTGTTCTCAAGAGCATCAAATCATTAGAATACCATGAGCTTTCGTACCTCATTACCTAAAATTACAGCCACATTGTAAGACATGGCTTCAATTGTTTTCATTTGTAGAAAGTGTGCAATTAGTCACAAATAGATAATTTAGAGAATACCCAACACATACATGCTGAATTTCCTCCTAGAGAGAATTTGTGTGTAAACATATAGTTCCCCTAGCTGTTATGATCTTCTAAGCAAGACACACTGGCAGGTTAGAGATAATTATGAAGTGGATTTAATACAAATGTAGAATAGAGGAAATGTAAGTGAGATAGAAAGATACAAAAGTATAATGTAATGGAAGTCCAGAGATCAGAAGTGAACTCCTAAGTGAGATTACATCGGAATTTGTTCAGACTGGAGGATCAGAGTTAGGACTATATATGACACTAGCACTATCTCTCTGTACATTCTATAGTATTTTATGCTTACACCTGCCTTGGCTGTATTCTACTTACTAACCCACTCATGTTATGTCATATGCTATATACCCACCTTGCTTGGTTCATATTATTTACTTACCCACTCATATGTTGTCAATAATCCATTGCAATTGCCTGAATAATCTGTAACACAGTGAGTTTACATATGTGATTTGATAGCTAATAATATTTATTTTGTTCAATGGTTTCAATGGTAGGGTTACATTCTGCCAGATTGTGTTGATTGCATGGCAGATAATTTTTTTTACAGAAATGATATCCAAATTACTATTCCTTTTCTTTTACTAGTAAGCATCTGAAAAAAACCAATGTCATACACTCAACAGTTCATTGCTTGTCAGAGGGGGAATGGAAAAAGTTTGAGCAAGAGTGATTTCATGTGTATTTATGGAATGGATTATACTACAATTGGCTTAGTAATACTGTGTTCTTTTCTTACCAGGCTCAATTGAAGGTGATAGAGCCCAAACATTGTATAGGTAAGTATAAATTGTTAAATAGTGACTAATGACACTAGTGACCTGGATGTGGCCCACTTTCTGGGATTTTTAGAAGGACATCCTGGATTGTTTTCTTTTCTCACAACTCACCTGAACATAAATCATTGGCAAATTTTCTTACAACATGACAAGCCTCTGTCAGAGGGTCTCTGAATTCATGAACCATATCATTGCCAAGATGATATTTAGCACATCAGCCCTCAAAAAGCCGTTGGCCTGGAACCCAAATTGAGCTCGATTTAGCAGATACTTACATAGAAGTACTAGAATCTAAGGAGCAAGTATCACTCATGTCATCTGTTTGCCTCTGTGCTGACAACCCTTGCTCTCAGCCTATCATTGTTCTTCGGCATCAGCATTTTTGCTGTCTTTGTCCTCCTTGTAAGCAGCTTCTCCAGCTGTATCCGAAGCTTGTTTCTCACCTCGGTTTGAGATTCCTCCGCTCTTCTACATCAGGTGACGTCGACGAAGAGATTCCTCAATGCTTCGGTTGGTGGATAGGCGTGCCAGTACACTGCTGGCAAGTGTAGCATCGAGCGGGAAAATTAGACCTTCCTGGTCAGCTTTCTTTACTCAAAGCAGATCTCCAATGACACAGCCTGCGAGTGGCATATGCATCGAGCCCTTGAAATCGGATGGAAAGATCTAAGACATAGGGTTCGCAAACAGGCTTTTTACATATATGGAACTCGATTCCCCATGAGCAAAGAGGACCAGTATGGGAACCAATCTTGACATTGTCTGTACCGCATTCCTTGTATATCACCAGAATGGAATTGAGCTCAAGGAGGTTGTGGTTGAGAAAGATGACTCCACTGAATACGTTCTGGATGTGGGATGGAATGGTTCTGGACCCAGCAAGGCCCAGAACAAAGTTGAATATGTTCCTGGTGGAATGTGGAGTCATGTCAGAAGGTTACAATGAATCACAAATGTGCCAGGCAGCACATGTTCTAACGAGCTCCTGAAGGTCTTCAAACGAGCTTGTAACACAGGTAACTGACGAGCAGTTTGAGAGGAGCAACACTCTCCAGCCTCCTCAGTAGTAGGTTGAGGTGTTGTACCACAGTTTTTCCTTGCCAGGATTTCTATTTGCTTGCGCATTCCTCAATGAATCTTGCATGGTGTGGATCAGAGCATTTTCGCAGAATTTGCGGAGGACCTGGCTGGTTTTCCCTTATACCTACTGAGCACTTTGCTGGGGACTCAATGATGACACCTTGTTCTGCTCTGCTGCATTCCTGCCCTTCTTCCCCTTGCCCTCTCGCCTGGCACGGAGCATGCCAGCTCACCCCACCTCATATGCATACCTGTCGTACATCTGAGCACACCATTAGACTTTAGTGCAGGACTTTTCCATTGTGTTTTTCATTATTCCTCTGACTCACCATAGTTTCCTTTTTTATTCTTTGTATGATCATTGACATCCCTTTTTTATATAAATAGGGCATAGTTATACTTGTTCTGTAAATGAAGTTCACAACTTCATCCACAGCACACAGACTAGCCTTGCACAAAAGCATCCTATGAGCACTTTGAAATCAGTTGTCAGGTTGTTTCAGTGGTTTGCTCTATGATAGTGGAGCTATTTCTCTCAGAGATCACTTATTCCAGTCCAGAGTTATTTTGGAGTTATACAAGCACATCTTTGCCCATAGAAGATATGCAGTCACTGCTTCCTTTTCAAACTGAGGGCAAGAGCTCAACTTATATTATATATACATAGAGAGTCTAGACCACCTCTGGATGGCAAATAACTGTCAGGCATCCCACTGCCATCAGATATGCAGAACATAAAATAGTGAAAACCCATCATGGCCAAGCAGCAAGAGTGACTATGTGACAATAGCACATGAGAGCAGGGTGACAGGTTTACAAAATCACCATGATCCCATGGTATTGTATTCACTCATTCTCGTTGTGTATTACATGTTACATCTTGCTTGATAGCATTTTGTGTTTTACCTAACATGACTCAGTTACATGTAGCACCCACACAATTTGAAGCAACCTAATAATCACATGCAGACTCACAGCTGCACTGCCTTTAAATGCCAGAGGCTACTGTGATAACAGCAGTCCCTCGGGTGGAACACACAGACAATGCAACACAATAAACGCCTTACTCAGCTTGGCAGGCCTTGTGAGCCATTCATTCATTGAGTAGGAGAGTGGGTGAGCCAAAGCATTTTTATAGCCTATGCATGAAAAGCAGTGGCTCCAATTCATTCTTGTTGCACCCACTTAATACTCCCACTCACATGCCTCATAAAAATCCAATGCATGATAAGTTAGAGTTTAATGAACACCTATCCCAACATCATGGTTATTGGCAAAAGTCAATCTTGTTGATACCAGGGCCACACATCACAGGTCCTAATCTGTTGTTGGAGGTGATCTCATAATTATAATGTTTGACAAGTCAACTGCATTGAACTGTTCTTAAAAGGCATGATACTGGAACTCAGATTGAATATGTTCAACTTCAGCCATATTGTCCATAATAATACCTGGAAGGTCTGGTCAACATGTATTGACCATAGTTGAACATATAGTCATGGCATATTTCTATTGTGAACATCAACAGCCTATAATTGTGGTTTATCTGTTCAGGATCATCCTCAACATGTTGCCTCCATGGTAAATGATGCAAACAACACTGTGAAGAGGGAATCATCAGTATTCTGACTGGAATTCAAATGAAGAATTACTACAATGAATGAAGGTCTGAGTTGTGTCAATGAGGAAGACATGGTTTGAATCAGCCAACTCTGTGGGCAACATTCTGTTTGCAAGTCTGTACATATCATGTCAACTAGGTCTAGGTGATATATCATGACAGTGGCCTATATAGCTCATTAAATTTCTGGATGGTTCCTGCTTCCAATGAGGAAGGTTTGGTTACCAAAATTCATTGCAAATAGGACCTTTGACATGAATTTTTTACTACCTGTATAACCTGAATCTGTATGCATATAAGTGTTGTTGATATCATACTGAGTACAGAGTGAATGGAATGAATGAGATACAGTACTATGCTCCAGCAAATGTGTGAATTTGCATGAAAAACCCAAAGTTGGAAATCAGTAGCTTTTGGGATGTAGATACAATTGTCTTGTAGAAGGAAGTCATTGGAGTTGATTATTTAGTGTGAGTCATTGATAGACTTAGCAGAGATAAGTGAAGACACGATAGGATCATTGGAAAGAGAAGATAGGATATTGGAGTGGCCTAGAGTATTAGAGCATCTAGGTAAGTAGCTCACAAGAATAAAGCAAGTTGCTCCAAAGTGAAAATTAGCCGATGGAAAGGAGCTTCCTCACCCACAAAGGACTCTTCAAACCAATGGTTATGTTCTTTGGAATTACCAATTTCCATGCCACCTTCCAACACTTCATGAATGACTTCTTCCATAATATGATCACAGAAGGATGGTTGCTCATCTAGAGAGTTGACCTCCTCATCTTTTCCCTGGATAACACTACTCACATTGAATGAACTTGTTATGTTCTCCAACAGATGGAAGAACTCAACCTTCATCTTTGACTGGAAAAATGTATCTTTGCTGCCAAGAATGTCGAATGATTGTTAAACCAGGAGAACTTGCCATGGACCCCATTAAGCTAGAAGGGATTGCCAACTGGCCTATTCCCACAACCATCAAGCGGGTTAGATCCTTCCTAGGATTTGCAAACTTCTACAGACAATTCATTGCAAACTACTCCCTCATTGCCCATCCTCTCTCATTGACCTCATAAAGAAAAACAAACCATGGTCCTGGGATGCTGCATGCACAAATGCCTTTGACCAACTTAAACAACTCTTCCTTGCCAAATCCATCCTCCAACTCCCTGCTAGTGATCTTTCCACTCCCTTTGCCATTGCTACTGATGCATCCAAATATGCATCAGAAGGAATTCTCCTACAAACCAATATAAATGGAGACTGGCACCCAGTCTCTTACCTCTCCCAATCCTTTGGCAATGCTGAATGAAATTACAACATCTATGATAGGGAACTCTTTGCCATCATCAGAGGATTAAAAGCTTGGTGACACTACCTTCACGGATCCTCATTTTCCATCCAGGTCTTCACTGACCACAAAAGCCTCACATACTTCTGGCAACCCCCAAACCTGAACTGTCATCGAGCATGATGGCTCCTTGACCTTGCTGACTATAACTTAAAGATGATTCACATTCCTGGATCACAATTAAATGGTCCTAATGCACTATCTTGTTGACTGGACCATCTTTCCTCATCTGACCTCAACAATGAAGGAGTCATACACCCAATGATACCCCTCTCATTCCTATTCCATCTTCAGCACAACATTCCTTCCAACAGATCTCCTGCGACCTTATCATCGATCTCCCTTCTTTTGATAACTTCAATTCTTTATTGGTTGTGATTGATTATGGGCTTACTAAGGAGATAATTCTCTGTCCAACTAAGAAAACATCACCACCAAAGGAAATCACCACCCTTTTCTTTCACAAAGTCATCTTCAACTGAGGACCTCAATTCGCATCAGCCTTCACCAAAGAACTCAGAAAACTCCTTGGATACCCTCTTCCTATCCATGGCTTATCACCCACAATCTGATGAAAAGACTTGGATGGAATGTGTCAATCATGAAGTCAAAATTTACCTTCAGATCTTCTATGGGAATGACCCAACCTTATGGACAGCCCACATCTCACATGCTGAATTTGCTTACAATCATCACCCTCACTCCATCACAGGGAAATTCCCATTCTACCTTATGATAGGATATGAATTGAGAGCCATCCCCTCAGTACTCCCTGCCAACCCACCTCCCCACAGTTGAAACCCGCATCAAAGCCCTTTCTGCAGCATGGGACGAAGCCCTCGCTGCCCATGAACTTGCCAGACAAGTTATGACCTTCCAGACTTGATGAGGCTTCACTCCATTCACTAAAGGAGATAAAGTGTGGTCTACACAATTCACTGTTGCTTAGGCTTAGTTTCATCCAAGGTCTGAACTCCTTAGTCCTTGAGTAGTTGTTTGTGCCTACTATCAAGTGGCACTCTCTGTGTCCACTAAGTCTAATCAACGTAGCATAACAAAAGATCTAGAATCTCCAGCCTTTGCTGCTGTCGGGCACACACACCCACCAATACAGACCCTCTACTCTGCTGGGAGGATACTGTTCCACACCACTTGAAAAGCTAAATGAGCTCTCCATACTGGCGATCCTGAGGAA
This sequence comes from Tylopilus intermedius, assembly GCA_038091255.1. Taxonomy (NCBI): domain Eukaryota; kingdom Fungi; phylum Basidiomycota; class Agaricomycetes; order Boletales; family Boletaceae; genus Tylopilus; species Tylopilus intermedius. The sequence goes on along the minus strand of JBBPOD010000936.1, from coordinate 4,635 downwards.
ATCAGGTTCTGAAAAACCTCTTCTCAAGTTCTAGCATCCCTTTGTTCCTCCCCTTCTTCTTCATCTTTCCAATCCTCCCTTGTCCTCCCTTTCAGCCCTCTTGCTCTTGCTCCATCTATCACTGTCTTCCTCCCAGACAACAACAACTTCTCCAGTGTCTATGCTGACAAAGAAGATTCCCAAACTGCCAGAGGCTCCCCTATTCCTGAGGATTCCCCTCTCCCCACAGAAGACCTACCCAGAGGAGTCCTCCCCTTCCCTGAGTCAGGACCCATCCCTACCAGATACCACATCGGATACTTCTGTGACTGTGCCCCTCCTCCTGACACTATTCCTCCTCCTCCTCCACCTCCTGTAAACGTCATGGCTGACGCTCATGCTAGAGAATATAAAGCCGGTCTCCCTGAAGACTTTTCGGGCAAGAATGAGGATGCCAGATATTGGATCCTAGCCATGGAAGCATACTTTCTGCTAAACCATGATATATACGCTGGGAGCGAGTATGCTAAAACACTTGTAACCCTGAATAAGATGAGTAAAGGTCTTGGTGGTTCCTTTGCTGAAGGATGGTATGACAAGATTTTGCGTGTAGTCACTCCCACCACAGATACTTCCGTGGGCTTCCCAGAGTCAAGATGCAAGCCCAAGAAAAGCTCGAAACGCTTTGAATGAGCTCATGAGATAAGGACCTTGCCACCACTTATTCTACGTTTGTACAAGAGTTCAAAACCACTGCTGGAAAGACTGGCCTTGAACCTGACGACCCAACTCTCAGGGAGTATTTCCTCCACGGTCTGCACCCCTCTATCTCTACCATGTGCTTATCCCATCCCACCATTCCGATCACCCTTGAAAACTGGCTGAAGGATGCTTCCAAATTCCATGGCCAGTTACTTCACATTAAAGGTCTCCACAATAGGGTTCATGGGTGAGGAAGTAGCAATTCAGCAATGCTGATGCGAAAGTCCCCCAGGGATCCCTATGCCATGGATGTTGATGTAGTTGACATTGATGCGATTACCCTCATTCCCACTGTAGGGGCTCGACACTCTCTACAGTTGTATACCCCCTTTATGCAGCTTTTCAGATCCCGGTTCATTGTCATCAAGAGTTGTCTCCAGGTCTGTGTCTATCTGTGGTGCGATCCAGGTCAGTCCATTATATCCGTGTCCGGTCCATGTCATCTGCCTTGGTCCGGGTCCACTGGACCAACTTCTAACACTTCATATCGATCCGGATATCATGGCTTTCCCTATTTCTTACTTTGTTTGGTGGTCCCTGTCATTGTATAACCATTTGCAGTGTTGTTGCAGGTCTAGACCATTGCTAGATGAACTTTGTATCTCTCCATGCAGACCCAGGTTTATTTTCTATCGCTTAGACTTTGTTAGACACCATTCCCATACACTTCGCAGGAACAAGAGTTGCCCTGGAAGTTTTTCTTCGCATTTCCAATGGTTGTGGCTATGTTGTCTCCAGACTTAAAAACCTTGTCTCTGGACAAATAAACATCTTTCCTTCAGTGCAAAGGTCACCTGCCTGTGTGCAGGTTCACTCTCAGTCGCTCGCAGACGACCCGTCATCAGCAAAACCCCCACCCTTTGTACAGACATGTATAGGTCTGTACAGATGGTGTCATAGTGATGGAAAACTAAAAGATATAAACTCTACTAGTACTATGTATTTCTAATCCTATTCTATTCTATTCTAGTTCTACTCTAATTATATAGTTTTACTATGCTATCTAATACACTTGTAACTACTTTAATAATGCTTAGAAAATATGTCAGTGATGGGAGTTGAACTTAGGACTTAGTGGTAAAGAGTTGACACATTAACCATTAGACTATAAAGCTGTGGTTATTCTACAACACAAGATATATATGACTACATCTCAAAACCTAAATACACTTTTTGGCCCATGGTGATGACACTTTTGCTACAAGTACCATGTTTACTATTTTCCTTGCTCCACTACTCATTCACCATACTAGTAGTTGATTTATTCAATCTTGTACAGCAATGTATATTACTGTAGAGTGCACTAATTCTGTGATCTCTGTGGATTGCTGTATGGTTCCTGTGGATGGCTGTGGATGGCTGTGTGCCTATGAAGCAACCATACTTTTGCTAATGGTGTGTCATCCTCAGTCATCTCTCTCTAGTCCATCATGTACATGGATGACATTCTTATCAATTCCAAAACTTCTAAACTTGATACTGATCATACAGCTCAAGTCCTCCAATGCCTCCAAGAGAATGAAATGCATCTCAAACTCTCCAAGTGTGTCTTCAGAGCTGATGAAGTTGAGTATCTTGGTATGATCCTAGCCAAGGACCAAATGAAGCTTGACCCTGGCAAACTTGCTGCCATCTCCAAGTGGGAACCACCCCATTCTGTCAAAGCCATTTGGTTGTTCCTTGGCTTCTGTAACTTCTATAGGAAATTCATTCCTGACTTCTCCCTTATTACTGGTGACCTGCACACTATCAAAAGCATGTGGAGATCAGAAAGATACCCTTTTTTTCCATTGTTCCTACTGTCCAATCCCTCCAATACTTTAGGGCCAATTAGCTCCTATCTATACCTAAATGACCCAAAATTCTCAGATTTTTCCTGATTTTTCACATTGAGATATGACCCATTCTTTCTCCTATGTATTTATGTACCAGTAACTACACTAGTGAACTATACTAGTTTGTAGATGAGCACTGTAGGAGCTCGACGCTCTCTACGGTTGTATACCCCCTTTTCACAGCTTTTCAGATCTGGGTTTATCATCATCAAGAGTCATATCCAGATCCATGTCTATCCGTAGTGCGATCCAGGTCAGTCTGTTGTATCCGTGTCTGGTCTGCATCATCCATCTTGGTCCGGGTTCGCCAGACCAACTTCTAACACTCTGTATCGATCCGGATATCATGGCTTTCCTTTCTTCTTACTTTGTTTGGTTGTCCCTGTCATCGTATAACCATTCGCAGTACTGTCGCTGGTCTAGACCGTTGCTAGACGAACTTCGTATCTCTCCATGTGGACCCAGGTTTATTTTCTATTGCTTAGACTTCGTTAGACACCGTTCCCATACACTTCGCAGGGACAAGAGTTGCCCTGGAAGTTTTTCTTTGCATTTCCGATGGTTGTGGCTATGTAGTCTCTGGACTTAAAAACCTTGTCTCTGGACAAATAAACATCTTTCCTTTTGTGCAAAGGTCACCTGTCCATGTGCAGGTTCGTTCTCAGTCGCTTGCAAATGACCCGTGTGTCGTCCTCAGTCGTCTCTCCCTAGTCCAGACTTTGTTAGGTCTGGAACCTCTGTTTCTCCTTCGTCCTTCTCTCGTCCTTCTCTCGCCGACCTATGTCTCGACCCTGTCATCTCTCTGCTCGCCATCCGTGTCAATCCGTCCCCCATCTGCTCCAGATCAGCTTCAGTCTGGACCACTTCCCGCTCCCCCATCACTTCGGATCCGCTTTATAGCGTCCAGAGTAGCATTGCCCACTCCTTTCGTATCCTTGGACGCTTCCATCGTGTCCACACTTGCACCCCTTTCTTGCATCCCCACAAAAGATCACCATTACTACAGCGCTAATCAACTAGGCCTGCACAGCTTGGTCATGTGACCTCTGGCAAAGCTTAGGGGCTAGCCCAAATTGATATCCTGGCACTGCATGAAGTAAGCAGGCCAAATCCAAACATGAGCTAGTTTGCCTTAGTTAGCTGGTTCAGCTTGGATTAGTTTGAATAGAGAGTGACATTGCCCCTAGTAACCATGGAGACATAGCCTGCACAGCCATGCACAGGAATGAGAAGCTATGGCATTGGTAGCCAATAGCATAAATCTCTCAAATGCTGTGAAAATGACCAGCCAATGGCAAAACCCTCTCAGGAACAGCCTTGGTGGCTGACATAGCCAAGCATAGCCACTCCCAATGAGTATAAAAGAAGCTCATTTCAGGCTGCTTTTGGCATTTCATTATTTTCTTTTCATTTCCCTTTTGAGATCACTCATATCACTTGATAGATCTTCTCTTCTTTAATAGATCTATTTACACTTCTTTCATAGATCTACTTCTATTACCACATAGATTAGATCTAGATCCCTTCATAGTTTGTCAATCAAATTAGAAGGATCATTACCTACAGATCTGTCAAGCAGATCGCATCAGGCCCCTATTACATAAGATCTGTCAAGCAGATCTAGACATCAGGGTCAAGCTTCTTATCTTCTATCAAACCTTAGGCTTGATTAGTACTTAGCAGAAAACTAAGTCATAGCCACTAGGATCAGACCACTTTCAGGTCGACCTTTCATTACATAAGCTTATCATAGCCACTAGGGTCAGCCATTAGGCTACTGTAACCTAGATAAACCTAGTCTAGGAATACCCTAACTGCCTATCTACGCTTATCATCACCATTTGTTCTCGCGCTATTGTACCCAATACAGAACATTACGTCATCTGTTATTGTCAGTGTACAAAGCATCCTATTAGGGAATTTTCCCACACGTTTCCCCCTATCACTCTCTTGCTAAATCATTAGCAAAACTATTATCAATCTTTTCTCTAGCAAAACCCCTTGCTAGCATCATATCTCACTAACAGCAGAGTCTTACCTCTAGCTTTCTATCTAGGAA
>JBBPOD010000935.1:0-12805 GCA_038091255.1 Tylopilus intermedius | reverse complement strand
GCCAAATTCGACGTACTATAGGGCGCTTCAGATACGGTCATATCTTGCGCGTTAGATAGCTCACCTTCATGATTTCGAGCTCACGTTTGATCTCATCATAATCACGATACGTTACCAGCTTTTGCTTAAGCGTGGTCACTTCCGTTTGTAGCCCTGCCAGTTCCTTCTCTTCCCGCTTCGCACCTTCTTCATCATATTTCGCAAGCTGCGTTTGCGCAACGGATAGTTGAGATTGAGTTGAAAGAAGTCGCGCCGTTAGATCCGCATTTGTTGACTCGAGCGCTGAAAGACGCGTTTGGAGGTTCGCCATCCTGCGTAGCCAGTCAAGTGCCATCTAAGCAGCCGAGAGACGACAAACGCACATCTTTGTATTCTCGCTGCCCGCCCTCAATGCTTCGATTTCTGCACGCAACTCCTCCTGTTGTCATTTAAAAAGGTATGTAGATGTGGGGAGGTAAGGTGGACGTACGTTCCTCCCTTCAACGGCCGCCACTCTACTGTTCGCCCGTTCTAGATCGGCAAGGACCATGTCTGCTTCAGCAAGTCGTGAGACAAGGTCTTGATCAGCACGAGAACTGGCATCCAAAAGACGGGCTTGGTTAGTCTCGTTCGACAGTCGGAGTTCACGAAGTTGTGACTTGTACAGCGCAACTTGACGTGTCAAGTCCTGTTCGCTGTGAGACTTCAAGTGAGCTCCAACTGCGGTAGCTCCTTGAGGGAGCCACTCACCGTTCCTCGTAATTTCGCATACGTTCGTCATACGTCGCGTTCAATTCATTCTCCTTTTGCGACACCTTTTCGGTGATCAGCTCGTCCATCTGTCTCGACGCCCATCGTTAGTTCTTCATCCCATCCACAAGTCGACCGCACGCCAATTGGAAATCGACTCGTGCACACTTGCCTTGTTCTCCAAGGTCTCTGCCTTCCTCTTCATACTGTCCAACGTGCCAGTTTCTCGCTTCAGTTCAACATTCTCCCCTTTGAGTCGCGCAACCTCCGCCTTGAGCGTGTTGACCTCGGCAGTTAACGATGCGTTCGTTTCGGACGAGATTGTCTGTTCCAAGACCGCTTCAAGGAGTGGATAAGGATCGGGTGCTTCCGCGAGGACCTTGTAGACGTTCAGAAATGAAGACTCGGCGACTTTGGAACGTTTCGTAAGGTTGTCGATTTCCTGTTGGTACGCTGCGCGGAATGGGGTGCATGGCGTGAGCGCCTCTATGCCATGCGAAGCAGACAAGAGACGTACATTTCAGCAGGCCCTTGAACGCGTTGAGCTTTTCGTCGTCGGGGATCTTCTTGAAGTCTGGGTGTGGTTGGATTGGTCGGTCGGTCGGTCGTATGGAAAGGGCAGCGTACCCTTTGTGCGCTCTGCCAACCCCTTGCGACTAAGCACATTTTCTTTCTGGTTCTCGACGATTTCAACGCCTTGAGCGTCGAGTGTCTTCTGGAGCTCGTGGAGGTTGATGCCTGTGGCATTATAGAGTTGGACGGCCAACGACGGTGTATGAGCGAGGCGTTGTCGCTGGAGTGGACGACGTGCGCGCACCTTTCCATGTTGCCAGCGCTCCTGAAAAGTTGTGGTGTTCCATCGGTAGTGGTAGTAATGTTACACGGCTATGTCACAAGGATCGGCTATTCAAAGTCCTACCATCCCCTCCACATGTCTCACCACGTCCAACAGCTCTGTCCCCTCGCAGCTGTGGGTTCTTGACGGAAAACGTCGCGCCATCGGATCCGTCACTGCCAATTGTGCAAAGGCATCCTCCAGTACAACCTTCCTCACCCTCCACCACACGGCACTCCACCGTCAGCGCGTCATACCGGCTCATTTCATCGGGTACCTATCGTGCCAGTTTCACGATTCGTTCACTATCCACCAAGTCATGGTCAATCTTAGACATGCGTTCCGGTCGTAATGCGCTCGACATAGACTTTGGACTTTTGCGTACTGCGGCTAGCAAAAGAAATCAGTCCTGATCGTTGGTTTCCCATCGAGAAAACTTCACCATGGGATCGCCCTCCTTTCTCAATTTCGCACTTTGTTCTGCCAGCAACAACGCCTTGGGAAGGTCTCCAGCTCTGACACGACCTATAGTTTCTGACGGGGAATACTCGGATTCATCGAATATTTCTACATCCCACCCGCTGTCAAAATCCGTATCTCTCAAACCCATGCCCATCATCAAGACGAACAGTGTAGGACGCTCGTCCATTATGGCCTCCCTAAGGGCGTACCGAATTTATATCTTTCCGAGAAATCAGTCAATATGTAACTTATTCTGTGCACCCGACTAATATTGAAAATGCTTGCATCTAAAGTTGTCGTACACCCAACTCTTGCCTTCGCACTGACTAAAGACCCGTCCATATCGGTTTCCTCTCAGTGGTTGTGCATTGAGCAACATATAATCTCTGCAGGCCGTCCGGGAAGTGGATTCGTCGCTTACAGGCATCTTCGAGTATGGGGACTTCAACGTTCAGCGCTCAGCGGTGGTAGGGGCGATGAAGAAATCTTGCTGGAACTCTAAATATGCGCTCCTAGACAAACCAACAATTTGTCATGCACAAGGTGCAACATAATACCGCTTATCACGCCACATTCCATGCTACTCAATCGTAGGCCATCTTTGGAGCCGGCTAGACATTTGAAAGGCGAGAGGATGAGACCTGCGCTTCGATCGGACATGCTACGCTTACACTGCGGCAAGTTACAGCCGTTTTCATTTCTTTTGCGGAAAATCAGTTTCGAAAAAGTCGCGCGTCGGAGACTGCCGGGAAAGGACCCCAGGGGCACCTGACTCAGAGCGTATTGCCACAGAAACCTTGAGCATTTTAAGTCCATCATGATAGACGACCAAGACCCATTCTGGTGTTTCCCTCGGCTCTCCACTCCCACTGATGCCAGCTATCACCAACAAGCGTGTTGTCTTCCAGGAATACGCGACAGGTGCGCATGATTCAATCGATGGACGCCAAAAGTGTTTATTACGTTTAGGCTTGCCCGTTCCCGGTCAGACGACCGCGTTCGACGCAATTCAGACAGTTGACGTGGACAATGTTCCCTTGAACGGAGGAATCTTGCTCAAGACTCTCGCATTGTCCCTGGAACCGTATATACTGGATAGGATGAGACCTTTTGTGCCCGTGAGTTTACATTTTTATCACACCTTGGTCAAAATTGACAATTTTTCATTTAATCAGTACAGTTATCGAATTGGGGACCCGTAAGCGGATCGTTCGACTCGGACTTGTGGCTGTCATGTCACTGAACCTGAATACTTGTCTTTAGGATCGCGAATCACGGTATTGGGGTCGTACTGCGTTCCGAGGACCCAGCTTATCAGGCTGGAGATCACTTGCGAGGCATGTTGCGTGAGTGCGATTGTACCCTGTGGGTCGACGTTATTCCGAATTTTGCCACTAGCCTTCCAGGAATATTCGGTGCTACAGAAGACTGAATCATTGACCAAAATACACAACGAGCACAATCTCCCTTGGACCGTCTTTCTCGGGATAGCTGGTATGCCTGGTATGTATTCGCCCCTTCAAGTTGTGTAAAAAAATATGCTTACAGTGACTGATAGGTCATACTGCATATTTTGGTTGGAAGGAATATTCACACGCGAAGAAAGTAAGATCTTTGTCACTGTAAGCTCCTGGTGTGTAACGTAACTTGCAGGGAGAAGTAGCATTCGTCACTAGCGGAGCTGGTGCAGTCGGATCGTACGTACTCTCCATGACGTCTACTAGTGTACGAATTCAGTGATTCGTTTTCAGCTTCGTCATCCAGCTCGCTAAGCAGGATGGTATGAAGGTGATCGCATCGGCTGGCACAGATGAGAAGGTCGAGTTCTTGAAGGAACTCGGTGCTGACGTGGCGTTCAATTACAAAACCACAAAGACATCGGAGATCTTGGAAAAGGAAGGTCCCATCGACGTGTACGTTCCATCGTCCGGAAGTTCTACCATGTATCCTGACTGGGGTAAAGCTACTGGGACAATGTGGGTGGTGAGAGTCTGGAAGCTGCACTGAACGCGGCTGCCAGATTCGCCCGTTTCATCGTCAGTCTGGTCATCCCTATTTTTATTTACTTCACTCAAGTCACTTAGATGTGTGGAATGATCTCGGGATATGGCGGCTCATCCAAACCGATTTCGGTCAGTGTACATTTATATTGTACTTTGGATGAGAGTCGATGACTTGCAACAGAACTTGATAAATATGATTCCCAAGGAAATTTCGATGCGTGGCTTCGTCCACATCTCCCTTGTTTCAAAGTATTTGGAGGCTTTTGAGCGTGAAGTACCTGCTCTGGTCGCATCCAAGAAGCTAACACACAGGGAGGACGTCACGCGGGGATTGGAGAATGCTGACACAGCATTCGACAGTTTCTTCAAGGGCGCATTCATTGGAAAGAGTGTCATCATAGTCGCTGACGAATGAGTCGGTGCTGCAGCTCGGTTCCAGTAACCTTGTATTTGCTTCGCAATTCACTTATCGCCATGGTTTAACCTCAGTGAGCGGCTGTAAACATATCCTTGCCCCGTTGCTATCAAGATCCGCAGTGTGACGTGCCGTCATGATTGAAACGAGTTGTTGAGCCAGGTCGCATCCGGAACGCATCGACCTCTTATGCCCACCTTGCAATCACTCGAAGGAACAGCAACTTTGGTGGTATGCACCACGATCCGCCGGAAAGAGCGTAAATGGAAGTGCAGACTCGACGAGCGGTTCAGAGACTCGGACGAAAGAACAAGAAGAGCGAGTCATCTAGTTCACGGGGCGATTCCGTTCGTTTATTGTGCAGATACCTCGATATTGGGGAGCCAGGGAGTTTTTTTTCAGGGCACGGAACGCTAAATGCCAGCCTGAGTGCGTCACTGTAAGTCGCTTTTTTGGGAGGCTTTGCTGGTGTGGTGACCGCGGCCAGTTCAGAGCCGACGACCTAAGAGTTGCTTCGAAAAACTCGACAACCAAGTTCCTCGGGTGCTTGGACTCGGCATGCATATCAAGTTGGGCAGATCAGATTGAATCTGTATTATACGGCACACAACGTGGTCCGAGGCACGTAGCTGGCGATGCAGTAACACTCCGAGTCACGTAAAAGATAGCAAGTCAGTACCTATTTGAAATCCGTGACGACAAGAATCTTCTCCTCTGCTTTGTGCCGAACATAAGAGATTCTCCCCCGGGCACAATCAAAATTTTCAATGCCTGAGATTCCGAGTTGCTCCGACGCGTCCATGGAGTAGAGATATTTCAAGCCCTTTGGCAGTGAAAAGGGTTTCCCGAAAGTAAATCTGCAGATGTCTTGAGTAGCATCGATCACGTATCTCATATTCACGATCTCCTCATTCATAGGCGAGTTAATACCACCTTTTTGGATAACGAAGCCCCTCCCATAACCATTACCGGCATGGGCCTCAGATTGGTTTATCATTGAGCAGAACGGCTGATTTGAGGCAGCGGTATGCGAACAAACAGTCATTGATGAAACATTGACTGGCGGCTCGTATGATTTGTGCAATATCAGGTCGATGCACCTACGTAGCCGGAAGTCGGAGCAGCCATCCAGAAATCGTACGCTTATTGACCCAGTGATGAGATCAGCCACGGAGTCTCGGATGAGATCACGGGGAACTTCCTCAAGCTGGGACGTGAATCCCTCATGAGTAAGCTGAAGGATGCCATCAGCTGAGGATTGATTTTCCGGTACAGTGAAGGCTTGTACGAGAAATGTCGCGGTCCTGTAGTTCTTCTTGGCAAAGCGCTCAAAGCGCAAGATGTGAGTGCTGGTTGCGAGCATAGCCTCCAGGGAATGGTCCTCCACATCGTAATTGCCAGCGGCAAGCAAGCAATGTATGTCGTTCTGGTGGCCCCTAAGCATTGGGCACAACCCAAGATGTATTGGTTTTAAACGACATACCAGTGCGATGCGGAACTCCGGAAATTGGTAGAAACTGCGAGTTCGACTATCAAATACCACCGGCAAAGGTTGGGCCTGAAGGAAGAAGAATGGTGGCCAGCCACGTAGTGAGCGCAATGTCTCAGATGCTACGTATCCAAAATATTCGGTGTTAGGGACATCCAGGGTGACTGCGTCGCGGATTGTGCCGGACTGTGAGTCCAACCGAAAGTCTAAAAGCCTCCTATGAACGACGAAAGATGAGAAGTCTGGGACAGCAACATGACATGCAAGTAACACACCATCGTCCCGTGTACTCAGGGAAAGTGCCAAAATACACACCGACGGACTGTTGTCCCTCCTCAGGGACCCAAGAAAAGTAATTCCAATCGGATATTATCTCGTTTTGTTCCCACAGGATTTGGGACACGCGTGTCTCGGCGATGTGAGCAAAGGTGTCATATACCACAAACCGCCGGTCTGATTGACACACAAGGAGCCACCTCCCACCAATAACCTTGGGGTGGCTGCAGTGTGGGGGGAGCTTTCCAACGAATGGCATTTCGAAGTGTGGCGTAACGGCTACCAACGGCGTCGTCCACGACTGGGACAATTCGGCCGACCGTAAAACCGCGTACTCAAGCGAGAGAGTAGATGACTGAGGAAATGGACTGGTTGTATAAATACGAGGAGCGAATGGCGCATTTTCGTAGAGAAGCTTCCAAAGGTCGGGATCCCAGGTAATGGAGGAAAACCATTTGGAAACCTGCAAGAAATGGATTCCATCATACGTCTGAATCTCGTCATGGTTCCACTGACAAAGGAAGCAGGCTTACTGTTCGCCACCGAATAATATCTGGAGGATCTACATGGCGTAGAATACGGAGAATGAGCTCCGTGGGCAATCGGCAGCTGTACATGTTTCTGCTAAGAAAGGAGTCACACCCATTAGGGGTGTGACTCGGACGATAAAAAGGTGCCAGCTCCGCGGCAACACCCAAGCCTGGTAAGCCATGCACTTTATGTTTTACTTTGAACGAGACTGTTAAACAATTAAACACAACAGAACTTGATCCACATAGTTCCCGAGGAGATTTCGATGGATAGTCCCAGTCGCACTACCCTTATTTTCCAAGGACAATGCCAGCGTCATACGCCTCCATTCAGGAGAATATTATCCAGGTCAATTGTCTGACTCGCATCAAGCGCCGCCGTTCGACCAGGAACAAGGAGGTCTAGGAGGGTATGAGACAACGTGGTTAGGTCATTATTTGCTGCGGTATGTCAACTGCAAAATGCGCACCTGCAGGGTGTTCCTTGAGGACGACACGCTAGTGGATGATGATGGCCATGGATGCGAGTGGGGACAGTTAAAGCTATGTTTTCGGCTTGCGTCCACAATATGGGAGCGAGGGTGATTTCAGGTAACCTTGCTTCGTTATCACAGCATTTCGCCGCAGAGGGCACATGTGCGATCCGAGTCATCCGACAGCCAAAACATCCTCTCGCCAAGTAGAGGTCCAACTTACTGCAGCATATGCTGACTGAGGACTGAATAACATGGAGGTGATAAACAGAATTGCCTCATTGATGCAGTCAGTACTGTCAACGTTCCAATTTGAAGGAGTTGAAGCTGTGGGTGACAGACTCCGAGTGCAACTGCACTGAACCCGTTGGTAGTACTAGCACAGAACTGAGTTGGCTAATGCGGTGATGTGGCGGTCAAGATGTAAATCCGCACGGCCCACAAGCGACGGATAATTATAGCATCGCTCACTCATATGCGAGGCAGAGTCGTTTCATCGTTCTCCCTCGACTTACACGCTCCGCTTGTCCTCCTTATGTCCTCTTGAGCCTTGGAGGCGGAAAAAACATGTCGTGCACGCGATACCTTCCGAGTGTTTACTCGCGGATACCCTCTTTTCTCGTCTTTCTGTCCTTTCTCCCTGCTATTCAGGCCACGGAATGGATTCAATACCCACCCAGTGGACATGCAACCATGACACACTACAACCTCCCCACGGGGTTTATCGCTGCGTGCGGATGCACCCCGAACAGCACATACTACCCCACCGCTGCTCTGAACCAAATGGCGTACGGAAGCAGTACCTCGTATGGTCCCGCATGCGGCCAGTGCTTCAAACTCACTCTTTTGAATGCTTTCACGGCAAATCCTCCCTTTTATCCCAACGCGACCAATTCCGTCATCGTCAAGGTCACCGATCTCTGCCCGCTTTCCTCGAACGGGTGGTGCAACGCCACGTCGTCTCGGCCCAATGCGTGAGTGCCCGATGCCACGTTCATCGGGCATGTTCAAATGACGATGGAACTATTATTAGCGGTGGTGCATACCTCAACTTTGATCTTGCCTGGCCGTCTACATCGATTCCGAATATCTTTTTCCCATCTGATGCCACCCTCTATGGTATGTCTTTGTTAATGTATGCGACCTCCGGTAACTGAACGTGTATTTGCGTAGGCTTCACCGTAAGTAGGGATGTCGAACGTATAGAAGTGTATCTGTAATCAAACCCAAACAGGACTTTGGTGTCTGGAATATCAGCTACGAGAGTGTGTCGTGCACGGAGTGGGTGGGACACAAGAATCAAAGTGCACTTGGGGACGTTTCGGATCTGGGTTATACCTCTTGCTGTCCAAATGACCCGGTAGGATCCATTCCATTTCGCAATATTATTCACGCTCACTGTTACCTGTGATGCACACAGTATATTGATGACGATTTGTGTCCCTCCTACTCGGATAATGCAGGAATACCGTTCGTCGTCTTCATTGATACAAAAGCTGTATACTGATATCGGGTTACAGCTCAACAGTCCATCCTGCATCAGGAGCCGATAGCATACTTACAAACATGCCTCACGCTCTTTCCCTAACATTCATTGTATCTTTAGTGGTCCACTTTTTGTAGAGCCTCCAATCTTCCTTGCCAGGTTGTCTCGATACCCGCATCTTTCTCCTTCGCGTCACCTTACAATCTCAGTGACTATTTGCTTTACAACACTAGCCCTTTCTGGCCGTTATAGGCACCTCCGCGATTAATGATCATGGGCGGTGGCCTGGTGCACCCGTCCTCTACTCTTAGGACTGTTGCAGAAGTTCCAGCCTGTCCATTATACTTTTCATTAGCTTCACTACGGTAAATGCATTACATTCCTTTATGGACATCGTGGTGGTAGACACACGCGTCACTTGTCCCTCTCTCCTCCAGTCTTGTATCACGTCGACTGGAGTTAAACTCTACTTTACAGTCGCCGTGCCCCAATAACGACGTAATCTCCAAAGGCTCTGGATTAGGATGATCTCGATCAAGATAGCATTTCTCGACTGTTACGAAAGGCTGGGCGCCCCGACTAGCCGCTCGTTGCCACGAAACACCACGTGCCCGACGTCACGAGCGAAATGCGGCGGTAATCGAGGTCGGGGTCCGGTTTTCTTTCGCTTTCGCGCCGAGGTGAGGGACGCTGCGGCGATCGTGGACGGCGCCGCGTCTGTGGGCTGGGTTTCTGTCACATCCACGTTCGTCGTTGGATCCAAGTGGAGGACTGGTGGAGCAGGAATGCGACGTTCTGTCTGGCAAGTGTGACATTGGTAGACAATGAGATGTCCGTGCGATGCCGAGTCTGGCGGACATGCTATCAGTGTGAATGGCGCTCCTCAGCTTCGACTACCAACCTTTGATGCGGACGGTCGCGGAGATGCCGGGCACCAAGGGTGCGCTACAGCGTTTGCATATCCGTCGTTTCACAGACGGATCCCTGTACACGGACACACCATATGTGAATGATTGACGAGGACAGTAAAACAGTAAACGCACGCACATCCTGACGTTTGTCTTTTGCCCCACGCTCTTCATCGTCTCGACGTAACTCCTCGACAGTTCTCCAAGGCCCACTACGCGGCGTTGCTTCTTCCGTCGGGCCTGGCTCAAACGCGATAGAGGGTCACCTTCCTCGGTGCCCGTGTTCTTGTCGGCGAGCATCACCGCGGACGTCGATGAGTCTCCATCGTCGGGAGAGGCATCGAGAGGCGATAGACCATTTAAAAGGACACTGGCTTGGTAGAGAAAGTTAAGTCGTTGGAGGATATCTCGATTCGTCACGCTCGACGGATTGGGCTCGTCCTTGTTCTTGTCCTTGTTCTTGCCCATGGCAGTCGAAATCACTCGAGGTTATTTTGACTTGTTATGGTGAAGGTAATTCTGATCTTAGTCATGCATCATCATGTCGCTTGCACCTTTTTGTGCCACACTGAAACACGACAGACGTAGTACCTGTGAGTGCTCTTACAAAGGTTACAACCCGCATCATTGCCAGGACAAAGCCTACCACCGTCACCAATCATTACTGACAATCCCTCCAACTTTTTTCTCCCGTCCATTTCCACGGCGAACAAGGTAGACGACATACGAATCAAACAACTGGTCAAGAACGTTGGTCAACAGCCTCTTTGACCCTCTTAGCTACATTTTGCCAGCGCGCATTGCACTCCACTGATCTTTTGTGGAAAAACCGATTCCCAGTGAGCAAGGACAATTCTGAACACGAGCCAATACTCGCAAAGAATGCGGCGACGGCCAACACTGCTTCTTCTTCGATCACCGAATCGAGGATGCCGATATTAAGCGTGGGGCTCAAGGTCAACCCCAGGCTCGCCGGTGAATCCGTGTGTTGGGTATAGCCTCCTGTGTCAATGGCAAGAGTCATATAGTTCAGCGATGGACATGTCTTCAGGAGCCACAGCAGTCCGTTTGGTGTGATTCCACCTTGGGTTCTCCAGCCCGACAACGCATTTATGCAGAGGAATTCTAGATGGCGCCACGCAGATGCCAGCGTTAATAGCTCGTTGTCCGTCAGCTCAATCTTCCACTCCACATTGAGGTCGATACCCCGGAGATTGCTGAACGCCATGCACGACCGCAAGTCTTCCAAGCCAAGCACTGGCTTCGAATCCTCTTCGGTAATCATCACACGTTGGTACGGATTCCCTTGAAATAATTGCAGATTCTGAATAGTGTGGCTACAACCGGATGTTTGGATGCTATTAAAAAAAGAGGAGACGTCCAGCTTGGAAGGACAACATTGAATGTCGGCATGAAGACTCGTGATAACAGGGAGTTGGGTCCGGGAGAGCAACTGCGAAATCGGATGCAAGGATTCCTCAAATAGTCCTAAGTGGCGCAAGGTAGGGAAGACGAGGGATGAGCCGAAGGAAGCGAGTTGTGCCATAAACACAGAGTGCATGGTATAGCTGAGGTGGGCCAACGCAGGTAAACGGGACAGGTGTACAAGAGTACTGAGGTCGAAGGCGATGTGGTAGCAACCCACAGTGTGGAGATTTTTCCACCGAGAGATACAACCAGAGAGAACATCACTAGACATGAGATCAAAATTACGTTCAGGCACGGAGATATCAAGCTCCCTGAGGTTCAGGGAGAACGCGGAAAACGACTCGAGGGAATCCTGGAGCGTTTCTAGGTCCGCCTCGCTATCGACCTGGACACATAGAGATTTCAGGGATGGAAAGTGCATCTCAATGGCTAGCGTTGCAGGATTACAGATGAGATTGCGGAGATTTGGAAAGAGTGGCTCAGTCGTGGAAGGGAGAAAGGTTATGAAAGATTCCCAGTCAAATCCGTCGTCGGAGTCTTGCGATAGGGATCGAATTCGACGTGCGTAGTTCTGAAGAACACTCCACTCGCTCTGTGTAAAGGATCTGTTGCACGACTCGGTAGAATGCTGTGTGGGCCAGCGAGACGTTTGTGAAATTATATTGTGAGACAAAATATAAGGGAAATCTTACCTCAGAGAATTCATATATTCGACAATAGGCTTGAGGAACGCATCGTAATAGTGGGGATGGGTCGGGCAACTCTTCCCAGAGTACGTCGAGTGCCGGATCTTGAAATACGCGACACGTTCTAGCAAGAACGGCCAGGTCGGCGGACGCTTTCAAGTATTTAGACGGACGACAGTATCCAAAAATATCCAGGAGAATTTCTCGTATCCAGAGCGCGCGGTGCATCCTCTAAATCTGAGCCAGCCTGAGCTATCGTTCGATCTCCTTTCGAAGGAGCCTGTGGTACTTTCTGCTAGACGTACATGATAAAATATCTCAGTCTGTTAAGCAGAGATAACCAAGTTGATAAAAACGACATCCTCACCGATTTGTGTTTACTGCCGGTTTCTCCTCACCGTGAGCTACAGAGGCGATCGATCTTGGAATTGACGCCGGCGATATCCTAAAGTTCATGCGGGGTTCCAAATGGTACTAGAAGTGGCCTGAGCGGCACTGGAATCCGAGTCTTGGCTCCTGCTCGTGAGTCGCCTCATATGCACATATTCATGATAGGTCTCCCTTGCTATTTGACGATCGATTTGACAGGGTACTTGCGGCGCCTTGCACAGGTCTGCCTCCCAGCTATTTTTTGATCAGATGAGTAGACACGGCAAGTTCTGAACTGCTAATTGTGATGGCGGGGAACTCGCACTGGCGCGTCCCCACAATGTGACCGGTACAACCCTAGATTCCCAGTGGTGGCTCAAGCCGTTCGCCCGCGATCGTCTGGTGTCTTCAGCACCTCATTCGAGAAGATGAAACCTGCTGGAAACAGTGTCCACATGTATACCGGCAAAGTGTCTTCACCGGAAGAATGCCGACCTTAGCTCAGTTGGAAGAGCGCGAGACTGTAATTGGGTAAATTCATCTTGAGGTCGCCTGTTCGAGCCAGGCAGGTCGGACTATAATTTTTGCCTCGCTCCGTAATCCAGCCAGAATCTTCGTCGATCTAGAGTTGTTTTAAATGAGGCCACGAGGACGTCAGTTCTAGCAATTCGCTGTCCGTCAGGCCCACGCGCCACCAGGTCTTCAGGTTGAAGTGA